>JAOVVB010189462.1:0-11085 GCA_028570985.1 Heterobranchus longifilis | reverse complement strand
CTGCAGGGTTCATGTACTAAAGGTAATTAGAAGGAGGTGGGGGTGTACATGGCATAAAGCCTCTCCCAGATAATGAATGGTGAATTGAGGACTTCTAAAGCCCAGAGACAGATTACCATTTAAATGGTGTGAGGTTTAAATGTGCAGCCTGCAGAAGACTGCAGGGCAGCCATACTGTACGGAGACAATGGGGCGTCACACAGTGAGCCCATCCTGGGATTAGAATTTAACTATTTTGGTGATTAACTCTATACAGCAAAGAGGTTAAGGCTGCTCCGAGAGGAAGCAGCCAGAGAATACTTGCTGCGGCTGACACAGTGTGGCCTAAACGCTTGATTAACACTGTTGTCATTAAAAAAGTAAGAATAAAGGATAAAATCAGGGCTACAACTCACTTTCATTATTGTTTAATCTGCAGATTATTTTCTTGAGTAATTGTAAATATATTACATTTTACAAATCGCAGAAGACAAAGAACAGCAGCCTCACATTTGAGAAAGTGGAGTAGGGAATGTTTGCTATTTTTACTTAAAATTACTTACTGATAGAATCAGGATAGAAATAATAAAATAATGATTAATCAGTGAATCAACTAATTGCTTCTGCTCTATAAATAATACAGTAACTAAATCAAAACAATTAACTTCACAAGGGTGGATTTGCCTTTAAGGATTCGTAGTCCTGTTTAAATAATTTATCTCCACACTTGTTGATTTTAAAGTGTTGAGTTTCTTTTGTGGGTTTTTTTTCTACATCTAAGGTTTAGAGAAAACTGTGGATTATCTCAGGTATGCATCATCTAATAAATTCTAACAATGTTGCGTTCCTTTTTTTTGGAGCATGTTGGAATACTTTCTACTTTTAAGTCTTTTTAACTGTTTAAAAGCGGGTGGTCGTCCAAATAATGAAACAAATGGACTTCATTTGATTTGACTTTTCAAACTTGCAGTTGAAAGAAAATGAAAATGAAATGAAAATGATTTACAGATAAAGCTCTTTGAGACTTTTAAAATTGTATTGGACCCAAATGATCAAATTCTGTTATGAGGGTTGTCGTCGTTTAAAGAAATTCCCAGTCGACTAACACTCGTACGATTTTGTCGATTAGTTGATTTAATGGACAGATCTGCAAAACTGAGTTCCTCCACAAAGAATCGTGTAAAAGCACCACTTTAAATCTTGTGTTTACAGAGATGTGCTCATAAGTGTTTTAGAAATAAGTCATTTAGAATGAAAGAAGCATAAATAATTACTAATCGAAAATAAATCTTTCTTTCTCGACTAAGAGGGGGCAGCCCTAATTATTACAAATGACCCTAAGAGTCATTTGTTTGTGACGTTCAGATAAATGTGTTCATCGTGTTGTGCACTGTCAGTGTGTCACGTGACCCTCGTCTTGCACATTTTTTGTCCACCTGGACTGGCATCATCAGACTAATTCGCAAATGCAAATGAATTCTTGATTTCCAAAGGTGTTATCAACAGTGCAGACCAAAATGCCTCTGGACGCAACTGGATAAACCTACAGCCAATCAGAGCAATGAAACGTGACCCACAGCCAATCAGAGCAAAGCATGCAGGTTGCTTGGTCCGTTTTGAACCTTGAAGCACGAGAAAAATGGCAGCCTGGTCACAAACGTTCTCACTTTACAGCTCAACAGAACACAAAAATGTTTCTGAAAACATCTGAAGCGAGAAATGAGGCAATGTCGTAACAGAATCTCTTTTCATATTTGATCAGCCTTACCGAGTTTCACAGTGTGGTGTGAGTTTCCATTTGGACGCACCAGCATCAGCAGCAGCTCTCTTGCTGTTTTACAAAATGCCCCACGCTCTCTCCTCTGTCAATCATCATCTTAAACCCGCCCCATATGAGATACATGGTTATGATTGGATCTACGAGTTTCTAGTCGATTGTAAATCTGTCTGTATGGAAGAGAGGCCAGACCGATATGCAATAGTGAATGAAACATGAGCTCAGCAGATAGGGCTGCTTCCCACCAGCTCCACCTAAAAATGCATGTTTAGATCGACTCACAATGTAAGCAGAATCGAGATGTCATTATCACATAATAAATGCAGCTGCAGATTGCATGCGAACACCAGGTGTAAATGAGGTCGTATCAGCAGTTAAACTAGATATATTACTATACTGGTGCGTCCTCTGTATTCATTTTCAAAAGTCTTCTGTGTGCTCGTTCTGAATGAACTTCAGGAATTGAATTATGAGTTGAGGGACAGTTCAGCACAGATTCAGCTACAGACTCAATAAAGAGCTTTTCAGCTGCCAAACAGAATAAACAGGGGTTATACAGCTTTTTAACAGTAAAATTCAAGCAATTAAAGTACCTAAACCAGAAATTTCCAGACTCTTGAAGCCTTTATCATCACATCTGAATTGTTACAGTAATAGTTTACAGAAATCCTTTATACCCACAGCAATAAATGAATAGTCACTTTGATGATTATTTAATGCTGGGTTAGGGTTAGTCTGGTATGAGACTAGGGTTGCAATTTAAAATGATTTTCATTATCTATTAATCTGCCGATTATTTTCATGATTAATCGATGATTGGTTTGGTCTATAAAATGTCAGAAAATGGTAAAAAAAAATGTCCATCCCAGTTTCTCAAAGTCCAAGGTGATGTCTTTTAAATGTATAAATAAAAGATATTCAGTTTAATATGATAGAAAACAGGGAAATGCAGGAAATCTCCATATTTGAGAGTCTGAAAACAGAACGTTCAGACATAAAAATCTGGATTTTCATTTCAAATATGAAATGATTTTTGGTTTACATGAGTGATTGTGTCGATGAAACACCCGATTATGTTGAAAATCAAGCAGTTTTTAATAGTCCAATTAAAGCATATTCCTAATCTTGAAAACATAACGGTTAAAATTAAGCATTTTCCAAACTTTCAAGACTTTGTACGAACCCTGAATAAAGCATGAAGTCTGAGACCCTGCTGTAACTATGTAGTGATCTCCTCTGCACACGTTACTGTAAGCAGAGCTTAGCATGAGGTCATGTGAAGGACCCTGACATCATAAAACATGAGGAAGATCAAATAAATGACAGTCTCCTCCTCAGCAGCCATTTGTCTGCCCATGTGCTCACTGAGGGAACACATTAAACCATATATTCCACTGGCCTCTCTATGTGAAACGCCTGACTTCCTTCATTGAACTAACAACACAATGGCTATTAGTTGCCTTCACTCGGGCTTATTTGCCAAATCTATCACCCTGTCTTTCAAGTGCATGGCCACCATATAAACGGGCTGATTCACACCTTCACACACTTGATCTCCGATTGTCACGTCCTATGACTCCTCCTCCTCCTGCCTGTAGATGACAGTTAAATATTCATGACATTTACCCGAGGATTTCACTTGGTAAAGGTTGTGTCTGCAGCATGTTTGACCCCCGAGTCTGCGGCAGGCTGCTGACATCGCTACAGTGACGTGCAGCCCAACTCTGAATTCAATGCAGTGACAGAGATACAAAAACGGCACACAGAAAAACTGCCTTCCAAAATAAAAGCATGTCATGAAAGTACATTTTTAAAGGGCCAGTTCACCCAAATTCCTTAAAAAAACATGTCCTCACTTAGTGCAGGGTTTGCACAGTTTTTTATTACTATTACTATTCAAGCACTTCCAAGGTAAACCAAAGATTTCCAGACTGTTGAAGCCTTTATCATCACATCTAAATTGTTACTATAAACGCAATTGTGAAAGTTTACAGAATTCCTTTATGCCCACAGTAATCAATGTGTACTGTCACTTTGCAGCTGTTTGTATTAACTTAATGTTTAGTCTGGGGTGAGACAACAAACAAATATGACGACTGCATCGTTACATTTCAATTATTAAACTTTTTGTTTCCTTTACATGAGTGGTTATGTAGATGAAACACCAGATTATGTTGAAAATCAAGCATTTTCCTAACCTTGAAAACAACAGTTCAAATTAAGCATTTTCCAAACTTTCAAGACTGAAACCTGCTGGTAGGTTTGGAGATATCCGTCCATGAGATTTCTCTATCTATACCAATAAATTGCAAGAGGATGGGATTTAATTTGTGGTGCTCAAATAATTAAAAAAAAAAAAAAAAAAGACACCTAACAGCAACATTTTCCCCAGAAACATAAATGTTCCAGTTATTCGAGAAAGTCCAGAACCTAGTTCCACTGAAACCTGTTCACAACAGGGACTGTTATTATTCTGACTAACTGGGGCTTTGTTCTTTGGACACATATGTTACACATCTGTTGTATTGGGAGTAGAAATCTTAGAGACAAACATCTGAAAACCTGGACAAATGAACCAAAACTAGATGTTTGGCTGATACAAATTTGACTAATTAAGGAATTTGGGTGAACTGGCCCTTTAACAACCAACTGTAGCGACTTGCTTTGTAAAACATTTCATATGTTATATCTAATATTAAAAGAAAAGGTGGGCGATGGTCAGAAATCAACTGATCAAAGTATTTGATGATCATGTGATCATTGCAACTCTACAGCCTGTCAGGTTTCGCTAACATGGATCTTCTCCATTACAGAGACATTATCTGAAGGTACAACAGACGTTACTTTAACTGGTAGATGAAGCCAGCAGAGGCTTTAAAGTTGAAATTCCACCAATTGTACACATGAAGGTCAGTTTACTACATGTGGAGTACTCAGCCTGTGAAAACAGTTGTTTAATGTATTCTGTGGCTCTGGAGGGGCTTTGTTAAGTCAGGGTTATCTCAGCTTGGGCTTAGAGACGACACATTTTTAACACAAAGCCTGCGTTACAAACCGGGGCAGTGGAGGTTGAAATGCGTGGGCGATTAGCAGGCAGGGAGGGTCTAATGCTTCGTTCCATTTAGCTCGTTAGACGGAGCTGGAAATGACGTCACATCCGAGCTGACCGAGTGCAAAAAGTCGGAAAACTATTATTTCACAGGGAGGGGAAGTGGGGTTTGCTCTAGTCGCTCTAGTCAGGTTAAACATTGTCGGAAATCCGACTTCAGGGGGCTTTGACATTTCTGACTGGGAAATTCCAACTTCCCAGTTCAAATGGACTGCACCACAACAAAGGATGCTATTCATTGCATTATGGGAAATGTAGGATCTAGTTTTGGGAGTTTCACCAATTACAGACTAAAAGTCAGGATATCTAAGCCTCTGCTGACCGTTCTTTTTGTAATCTGCTGTCTGTAAATCATACAACTTTGTAGAAATGCAAAACTAAATTGCTGACACCTCTTTAATGTTAAATTATTTAAATGGATTATACATAGCTTATAGTAGATCTTGCTTGTGTGCTCTGCAGCTAGTGAAATCTGTAAGCATGCAATTTGAAAATAATTTTACACTTTTTAAACTTTTGATTGTTGCTAAATTTAGAGGTGAAGGTTAAATGTTGCAGCTGGGAAAAAATGTTCCCACAATTAAGTTAGAATTTTGAATGAGATTGGTCAATTTTGCAACTTTGGTGCAATCTTTATCATTTACATAAAGGCCGTTTAAATATAACTTATAAATTAAGAAATTTTCAGTTTGTGAATTTATCATGAGGTCATAAAACGAGACATGGCGATGACTCCAGCTGAGGTGACGATAAAGAGTTATAAAAGCAGTGCTTCATCTTGAACTCCGCCCTCTGTTTCTCTCTCGAGCTTGGGTGCAGAAACCCCCGATGCTCTGTGTCACCCTTACACACACACACACACACACACACACACACACACACTCACTCACTCACCCCCTAAGGCCCATTAAAGGCTGCATTGTTTCCCAGAGGTCAGCCTGGGTTTCATTCCAAACTTTAACGCAAACCAGGAAATGCAAGTCGAGCATTTTAAGCTCCTGTCGACGGCAAAGACAAACAGCGCTCTTGTTTCCCACCAATCCCAGTACATCCGAACACACCACAACCCAGCTGATGGAGTGCGATGTGCATCACATCATGTGGACCTATAAGGACTCGTCTTCATTTTACACAGAGGAAAAGAGCTTTATTGTACAAAATGCTTTTTCATGCTCTTCTATGTGCAGAGAGATCAAACAGCATCTTGTTACAAATTACAAACATCACATCACATTTTTTGGTTAGTCGCACCATTTTGCTGTTTTTGTTTTGATATTTTAATTTATATATTTTATTCTGCATCCTGAATTTTGTATATTTTGTGATTTTCTGGGTTTTTGTGTACTTTTTGTTATTGTTTTGTTAAGTCTTGCTTTTGATTGTAAAATTTATGCTTTAATTTTAAGAAAAATGTGATCACAAAAAGTCAGGTGACGCAGTATAAAGAGTGAGAAAGTCCGTGTCGGCAGGAGGACGTGGTGGTGGACAGGTCTTTCACCAGGAGACTGCTGTTCGTGTCCCGTATGAAACCAAAAGTCATCGTTGACTTATTTACATTGACTACTTAACTTACATACTTAAAGTAACAAACACACATATTTTAACCCAAACCATGATGTTTTCCTAAACGTAACCAAGTAGTTTCTTGCTTAAACGTAAGTTTTGTTTGAATTCTCAGCATTAACCACGTTAAATGATGTCAAGGCTTCCTGAAGCGTCCGTATGTGACGAGTCGGGAATGAGAACGGGGCGTTTAACGACACGCGGAAAGCTTAAAATGTGTAACATGACACGTGAAATGTCCTGTGCTATCTTTGAGATTATTACTTTTAACCTGAGGATTAAAATGTGTTTTATTCGAATATTAAACGACATATTAAATAATGTATTTAAAGTATGCACAAATACACGCTCTTCGAGTATTTTGTCCCAAATTCCATCTTATTTTCATTCTGCCCAGCAAAAAATACAAATGACAAAACCGTGCCCAGGTTTCTGCATCTCGTTGCCCCTCTGTGAGCATGCTGAGAAGCAGAGATGTATCGTGGCCAAATCTCCCTATTGTCTGCAGCCCGTGCACACAAAGGCTGTATAGTGCAAGGCAGCCCTTTGAGTGGCTGACAGAGCAACAAGGCCTGCTGCTGAAGGGGTTTTCGCTTCAGGTTTTGTCTCAGGCTTTCCATCACAATCGTGCTCAGCTGAGACAGGGAGCGGGGGATGGAGGAATATGCTGTACTTTTCCGCTGCTGGCGCCCTCCCTCCCTCCTTCTCTCTCAGCCTTTCTTCTTTCCCCTCCTCATATCTCGTCTTCTCGCCCTATCTAACTTATCTATCCTACCTGGGGGTGAAGCACCCGCCCTCCCCCCACACTATGACCGGTATGTACGTGGACACCACACACCTCACACATTCACAGAGGTTAAAGGCATCTGAAGACCCTCTATGACTCAGATGCAGCATTCCTTGCAGCCCACACTGTGATGCTAATCTCTAAAGTTACGTGCATGGAGTTGCAGATTGGGCTCATCCACGAGACAATGGCGACCTGTTGACATTGCTGTCCTGATAATATACACCCAGGCTTAGAGGCTAAATCATTAGCATTGAGTAATGCCACACCAAAGATAGGCTACATATTAATGTTATGCTAATACCAGCCACATGTGAGCCTACTTGTTTGAATAATGTGGGAAAGGGCCTCGACTGTAGGAGTCTGTCTCACTGTCTTTGCTTTGTTTGCATCTGAAAAGATCATTACCATGTTTTTTTTGTTTTTTTCAAATAAAAATCTGCATGTGGAGAACTTTGGTGAAGAGTATTCTTACATTCATACATTTAGACTGATGTGCATGTGAGTCCTTCTTTTTAAGTGTTTTTTTTTAATTATTAGTTACTATCTTTGATATCAAAGATCATATTATCAATAGGGCTGGGTATCTCTTGAAAAATACTAATGTTAATACTTAGTACCTATAGTACCTTTTTTTCGATACCTCACTTTGAGAAATATGTTTTTGTAAAAAAAACATATATATATGGGTTTTTTTTTCATTTAACAAAAGAAGCTGAAGCTATGAAATGCTCAAAGATATAAATAGAATAATCTACAACTGGTACATTTTGTATTTAAATCAGGAACAATCTGATACTACAGAAACATTAAGGTCAGTACTAAAGAAGTATTAAGGTTCAGTACTCAGCTCTTGTTGCTTTCCCTAAAGAAAAAGGTTACCAAAGCTACCAAAAACAAGAAATTGGCATTAAACCATTTTCATACAACTCAGTTCATTTACATCCGTCACTTAAAGGGACAGTTCAGATATTTTGAAGTGTGGTTGTACGAGTACATTTACTACAATACATTTTGCCTATCAAGATGTGCTACTAAATATGTTTCTGTTATTTACATTGACTGTATAAAAGAAGTGGACCACTGTGACGTCCCACATCGGTTTGTGGACTACCATTTTGAAGACTCAAGTTTGGCATTTTCGTCGCCATCTTGGGTTTTTTTGGAGCCAAAAGTGACACATTTGTATGAGAGGGTGGAGCTAAGTCATCAGCTAACGCTAGCGCTAGCTTGGTTAGCAAGGTGCCTCCGTAATTCACATGAACATATAACTGGGATGCTAATTTTGGCTTAAAGGCTTAAAACAACACGTACTTACCGGGACAAAAATGAACAGCCGACTCCTTAAGAGTGTCTTTTAGTACAACCGAATGCTGAACATGACATTTTTAAGGTACAATTTTAAATGTTACAATTAACTTTCATGAACTAAAAAAAAAGCTCTAACACGAAAACACGGACAACCAAAAACAACTTCACAGCTATTTAAATTTGAACAGTGCCACGAATGAGCATTACGAAGCCTCCGTCCTGATTGACAGGTCGCCGTGGTAACGATTAGTCAATCAAGAGGTATAGCCTCCCCTGCTCCCCATAATTTACAAAATGAACATCATGCTGTATTGAAGAAGATGTGAAACTAAAGACTGAGACCATGAACTCATTAGTTAAATGTTTACTGAGGTAATAAATCAGGTGAGGAGTAGACTCATTTTCTCATAGACTTCTATACATTTGGACTTCTTTTTGGAGCCAGTGGAGTCGCCCCCTGCTGGACATTAAGGCACTTCCACATTGGCTTCACTTTTCAGACCTGGAAGCTCCTTCTTTTATGTCTATGGATATTTTTAGTGTAAATCTGAAATTTGAGCATGTTACTTTCATTTATTTTGTGCCATAACGTTTGCGTAATACGTGGTCTTTTTTTAAACTAACAGAAAATGACGCATGTTAGACATCAGTGCTCTCAGCCTGTGCCCTGCTCTTTCTTTCCTTTCATTGGCCAACATGAAACCACTGCATAAAAACACAGCACAAACTGGTTTTGGCCCTGAGCTCCTTTTTAATGTCAGGTCAGCACACGCTGATATGAACCATGTGGTGTGTTTTACAGCCCAGGCTTTGTGATACACACACATATAAAAGTGCTGTTAATGAATGTTGAGTCCCCCCTTCATTAACAGGAGGGGGGGGGGGACTTCCCAGAGAGCGCAGAGCCAGCAGGATCGACTCCCACTGATACTTCCCATGCAGGACGACCAAAATACTGGAAAATGTCCACCATTAAAATGTGGAGCTTGTTTTGGCTCAGCAGATCATCTGAGACAGACATGTCTGTCCATAAAAATAAGCAAGAAGAAAAAAAAAAAACACTTGCAATAAGTTCAGTCCTGAGTGTGTGTAGGTCAGGGCTCCTACTGCTTAAGGCAAGTTAGATTTAAGGCTTTTTAATACCAATCAGAATGTCATTTAAGACCAATTTTACAATAAATTGAAGGGAAAAAACCATGAACTGGCCATAATGACTTTTTTTTGTGTTTTTTTCCCCCAAATGTTTATTGTAACATAATGTGGTGGAACCGAGGCTAGAACAGAACTGGGAAATACCTGGCATTCGTTGGTGAGTTTTCTTGGCACTTTTGTGTTTCTAAATCTGCACGTTGGAAAGATTGAAAAATTGATTTCAGGCATTTTAAGACCAATTAAGGCCTTCATTTTAGATGAGTGAATTCAATGCCTTTTTAAGACTTTTTCAGGATCTATAGGAACCCTGGTATGTGCTGGGGGGAAGGGTGAAGGGCACTTGAAATAACACACCCTTAAAAGACAAAGATCTGACAAGGCTTTGGCCGGAGAGATGGATATGTTTCAGTGAAATTAGGAAAAAAGGAGCGTGTGTGTGTGCAGCCTCTGTCATTGGCTATTTATAGGCGAGCATTACAGAGTCGCAGGAGTCCCTGACCTCCCCCACTGTTACTATTGATCTTCACACAGCTTCGGTCCCCTGCACCTATACATCCACATAAACAACCTCTCACGCTCCCTTTCCCTCTCTGTCGCGTGCTTTGTTTTTGCTTTTCCCTCTGAATTAACACATCCGTTTCCAAAATACAGAACATGGTCGAAACAGAGGAGCTTCCTGCAGAATGAAGGTGATGAAGTGTGGAGTTAACCCTCCCAAAGCTGGAGCACAACCAACATGGCTGCTGGCTGAGGGATTAACATGAGGGGGAGGGGGACGAATACAGTAACATGGTTCCTCCACATGCAACGCCGAAGTCCTTGAAGGAAAATATCGAATGAAGGACAAGAAATGATTTCATTGTCTTTAAACTCCCCGAGTGGTGGTGTTGTGTCGAGGATTAGCAGTTTTTCTGATGATGATTTGAGTAATCGATTAACCGCGAGATGCACGCTTATCAAAGGACATGCAAGCAGTGATGAGCAGTGCAGGACACTTTGCTTTGCCATGTGGACTACATCTTAAGAGAGAGAGAGGATCGCATTCCAAATTCCTGCAATACAAGGGAGGGAAGGGAGGCGGGGGTTTGGTGGTTTGGTGGGTGGTTGGGGTTGGGATGTAGTGTGAAAACTGCCAAAGGAAGGTTATTTTATTCTTGCACTTAAGATAATTCACTTAAACAGCCAAATGAAGCGACAAAAGCACAAGGAGCTAAAATCGTTTAGGAGAGAGCATCGTCAACGAAGTTCAAGGAAAGATCGCCCACTTAACAGCCGCGCGCCTTTGTGCAAAACTACACCACGGTTCAAAACAGCATGGAGTTAAAATACAAGAAAGAAGCGAAGGAAGGGGCGTAAAAATGTGAAAGTACTCTCAGTTTTGGGCTGGGGGGGGGGGGGGGGGCCGGG
>JAOVVB010189442.1:0-11086 GCA_028570985.1 Heterobranchus longifilis | reverse complement strand
TAAAACAACATACATACAGTTAAAACAACATACATACAGTTAAAACAACATACATACAGTTAAAACAACATACATACCATTAAAACAACATACATACAATTAAAACAACATACATACAGTTAAAACAACATGCATACCATTAAAACAACATACATACAGTTAAAACAGTGTTTTTGTAACGTTGCCTTGCAACAACACCACTCGCTCCCTTTACTCCCTGAGGTTTGTTTCTTTTGTGTTTCTGGAGGAACGATCAGTGACAAAGACTTTTCTAACCACTGTTTTCATCACCTGCCTCTGTGAGAACTTTGTTCACACTGACAGCCAATAAAAATGTCTTTTCCTGTTTCCTGTTGAGCTGTAAAGCAATTTAATAATCTGCAGGAGACAAAGTCACATTTGAAGATTAGTGTGGTCACATTTGATTACAGGACTTTTATTACCATTGTGCTATATCCATCATAAATCAACCCTGTCTGCTAAAAATTACATTTAATTAAGTTTATTGGCAACAAGCACCCAACTAAATCATAAACAACCACAACAAAAATAAAATAGAAACTATTAATTTTGGCATACAGGACAGAGGGAGTGTCCATAATGAGGTCAACACGCGTGATCTAAGCCTTATCATCAATATGCATGAATGTACAACAGCATGATGTACAAAATATGACCTTCGTGAAACAGCGACCGCTACATGACCGTTACACTTAGGGACTAAAATTATAGATCTACGTTTAGGCATCTAATGTTATGTGACGGTTAAGTTTAGGCACCAAACTTTAGAGAAAAGATCATCGTAGCTACGTGATGTTCTGACGTAGAACGTCACGTAGTTCAGGCGGTTCTCATTCCATGTTTGTAGCGACGACTACGAGAAGTAACGCACTGTGATTCTCAACATCACTCACGCAATTGTGAGACATGAGGCCCAGGTTTAAAAGACACGAAGACACAGGAGGTGGAGGTGGTTGGCTCGATCACACGCAGGACTTTCACCCAGGAGACCGGAGTCCGAGTCCGTGTGCATCACGTGACCGACACGTGTTTAAAATGGAACATGGAAGTAGGGATTTGAATGCATCCCTGCCTTTTTTTTATTAACCATACCAAGTGGTTTTGTTGCCTAAACCTACTGAATTAGTCCAGTTTCACAACGTTAATCATGACGTTGATGACGTGTGCATCACGCGACCGGCACATGTTTTTAAAACGGAACACGTATTATATCTACAAACTGATGTGTATGCATTTTTGTCAAAATTCATTATACGACCTGTTTATGAGAATATGTTGCGTAGTTACGTACAGAAGTTAATTATAAGTTAACTTATGTAACTTAAAACAACGTTAACTTTCACAGGGGACACAGACACGCTGTCATGGGTGTGTCCCGTGTTTTTGGACCCATCCATCCACTAGCATGTAGCATAAGAGCAATAAAGTCCATGTAGGGAGGCTACGTGGACTTTATCGCTCTTATGCTCCCGTGATAATTACCATGGAAACCAGAGGTCTCTGCCTAACGACAAACATCAATAGGGCCTAATGATTATGTGGGTTGTATATGATTTACAGTGCATTTCTTTGAGAACAGCCTGCAATTATATAAACCTGATCACTAAATGAACTACATTACATAGTCTGAAGTAAAGATAATGACTATGATTCTGCTGCTGCTGACACCGACCTCCCAGAAGACGTTGTGGTAAACTCCTCAGCGATGTCTCTCTCTGTATTTATCTGATCTTAATGCGTGACAGAGAGGCCTCTCTGACAGTCATTGTCTATCATGACTTCAATTATAACACCAGTGTGCTATGTAAGTGGAATAATTACATCTCTGGCTCTCAGTCTGACAGGCATTAAGCTGTCCGCAGCCATTTGTTAGGCCTCTTCAGGGCCTCTCCATGACAGCTGAAATTAATGCGAGACGACGGCAAGTAATGGTAATTTTTCATTCATTTATTGACTTTTAATAACAAGCATATATCTTTATTGAACATTCAGTACATTGTGCAGCAAACATTGTGAGATTAAATAGCTTAAAAAGTCCCGTGCTTGCTTTGAATTCATCTTGATCAAACTGCTGTCTGGAGGCATTAAAATCCTCAGAGTCATTCTGTTTCTTCTGAATGTAAAAATGGGCGCATGAAAAGCACAAAATTGAAATTATAGGCCTAACAAATATTAAATGCCACTTTTATGTGCTTTATCACTTATGTGCACGGACATGCAGTTTTGTCAGCTGTTTAAAGGTATTACAGGCTTAAACCCTATTTGGAGTTTGCACTACATTAGCTGCTAACACATAATGTCCAATTTGCAGAGGATGACTTGCAGAGAAAAAAAAAACTGCCAAACCACAGTTGAGACTTTGGGTCAGCTCTCTCTGTTTTTTGGGACGGACCCTGCTGCCAACTGCAACGAGCAGATGGTCCAGTAGCATAAAAGCGCTTTCCCGAAGGAAATGACCCAATATTTGGCAATCATCTCAGAGAGGTCCGGACTGGACATAGGTTATTTTCACTGGATATCATAAAGAAGGTAAAAGGGGACAGACATTTAAGTGTGCGGGCATGAGCAGTCCATAAAAATTATTGCCACGGCGGATTCAGAGGAGACTGAAATTGCAGCCACGCTCTGCTACAGTAATGATTACATCACCCCCACCTCTACCTAAACTAATCCTGTCTGAAAAACAGCTGTAACGAGTGAGGGCTTTTTGGGGAATTACAAGGTAGTTAGTTATAGTGTGAGTGATTTCAACTAAGAATTTAAAACCCCTCTTGCATGTAATGACGCAATTATTGAACATTAAGTTAAGATTACACACAGTGAATAAAGATAAGCACATCTCTGGATCTCATTAGTTCCCATTACATTCAATCAACGCTTAAGATTATCTTAATCTGTCGATTTCATGATGAGCAAAGTCTGTTAAAAGAGCCGATTCCATTAATCAAACAGTCATTTCGGTCTCATCAGCTGCATTTCTGTTGACTGTTGGTCTGATGAAGACTGTGACCAGTAACAACACAAATCACACATCTGCAGAAAGAACGGGACCAGAGTTTCACACAAGGGCAAAAACACAACTACAAAAAGTACTACAAGTATAAGAGCGACACCGCTTTTATGATTTTAGAAGCGTAAATGCAATCGACAGAAGTAAACAGCTAAAGTTAGGCTATAAACAAACTACACCAACGGTCGCATTTCTCAGACCACGTCACCATCACCACTACTAAACTGACGGTGACGTTTAACGTCCTCGACAACCTCTGTAGTCTCATTTAGTCACTTGGTAGCAACCGCCTTTTTAAACACACGGAAAAGCTTCTAAATCTTTCTAAAGCTTTTATATCAACAAAACGTTAAAATCTCTGAAGCTTGTGTTAACCACAGACCTTATTTCAGACGTCTAAACAAAAACACATTAACAAAACACACTGACTTCCAGACGAGAGAACCAGAAATGCAGAAATGCTAACTCATTTCCATGTTTTAGAACTACAAACTTAGGTGCCATATGTTAAAGACTTCAACAGAAAAAAGTCATTTCAGCACCAGGTGATGCCCTGTTTTCGCTCTGACTTAATATATTTGACTTATTTGAAATATGTATATGTATGTAACCACAGAACTTATTTCAGACGTCTAAACAAAAACACATTAAAAAAACACACCGACTTCCAGACGAGAGAACCAGAAGTGGTGAAGCTGCGAGGTCCTGACCAAGCTGCTGTATTTAGTTGGTGGAGTGAGGATGTGTTGCATCCTCATGTGCAAACACACAATTATCTACTTGTGTGATGAATAATAATGATTAGGTTCATTTCTAGGTTTCTTTCTGCCCAAGATTTGCCCCGGGGCATGTGTATACAGCCGCTGTCAATCATTTTTCTGGGATTTTTGGAGCCAATTAAGTTCAAAGCCAGTTTCTGACACATGAGCATCCATCCATCCTCACCTGTGTTAGCAGCCTCTGTGCCGAGCGCAATACCAGGGATCCAGTTCCCAGTATTTATTGTAAATTCTCGCCAAAACCATCTTGTATTTCCCTGGAAAAATTCCTGCAGAAACCCAGTAACTTGTTGTTTAGCATGCGTGTGCGTGTGCGTGCGTGTCTTGCTGTTACAGATCATATGTACTGAAACAAAGAAGCCTTCATTAACACTACCATATAACTGTTGTAGCTACATATCAAACTTTGAAGTGCTGTTAATATGGTAATAAGTGAATATCTTTCAGCTGCAGTGGTTTCTTTTCATGTATAATTGGCAGCGTACTGTGTGGCAACACATTTTTTTTTTAGAATAAACAAGCAGAGTGCAAAATCTGTATCTGAAAATAAGCTTTTTTTTTTTTCTAAAATTACACCTTCATCACCAGGTTTTTTTTTTTTTTTTCAACTTTCAAGAGCTTCCTCCTGATCAGTAAATCATTTTCATAGTCTGAGAAGTATTTCCTGTTGATTGGAATGTGCAAAATAAAAAGTGGAGTGCCCCTTTAATCACACAAACAAGGATCCAGAGTGCAGAAACACAACCAGTCCACCAAAACAACACATCAAAAAGGCTTTTGGGCATTTTAAAAACACATAAGAGGATACGCTTACAAACAGAGCATCAATTGAATATATCAGGTTGAAATTTAGTTTTTATTGTTGTGTATACTTGCTCCACTTAATCTAAGATTTACAAGGTTTACTAAGAATAACAATAAAAAAAAGAGTATGAACAACAGTTTATAATACATTATTTGTAGTTCTGTGTTTAAAATAAAATGTAGTTTATGGCAAGAAATCAAAAAGAGTGGAAATGGAGAAAAATCTACCATATATTCTACATTTTTTCCACCAAAATTAGCATTTATATGCAGATATGTTCAACGCAGGAAAACCTGATAAAAATAGGTAATAGACGTCTTTCCTATCGCCAACAGACGAGCATGACTTTCTGTTTTTATATCTGCTGTGTCAAGTTTTACGTCACTGTTAGTTTATTCAGCCTCTCTTTCAAATTCGATGGCGACTAATTTGGATTTTGGAGCGCTGCTCGGACGGAGACGGACGGAATTTGTGGCTGCGATGACAAAGAGTCGCAGAAGTTACCGACAGAGGAGATGCGTGTCGCAGTATTGCGCCGGAAAAGGGCTGAAAATTAGCGCGTCCACCTGGGTGTCATGTTTCCATCACTGCAGAACTGGAGTTGATAAATACCCGGGACCGCTGCTGAGTCATTTGTCCCGGGAATGAATGCTGATTGTAACCTTTAACACAAAAGCCAGATGTTAGTGGGTTTTTTGTCCAGTGGGAAAGGGGCTTTAGTAACCTGTGCCGCTGTGTTTTCACTGGTTAGTTTCAAAGTTTGACCCTTTATGACAGAAAGACGGAGAAAAAGGGCATGCCTGCTCAGCAAACTCTCCCATAAGGTAACAAAGAAGATTTCTCAAGGGTAATGGCTGGAATTAGCTCATCATTGTCGTAAAAAAGAAGGGTCTCACATTATTAGGCCTATCTCCACTTTCTGCCTAATGTAGTGTGGAAAAGGCTCATGCAAATGCAGTGTAAATCCAGTTATAGGCACAGTGTCTCCAATCCTTGCACTCCCTACTTACTGCTGCTTGTATAAGCATTTAAAACAGATGCTGTTGCAAAGAGTGTTAAAAGTTCCTCTAGATGAGAGCTTTATATAAATAGGTGAAGAGCAGAAAATTACATCAACACTTTATATGAAGATCACATCTACATTATGAGGACATTCATCGTGAATTATAATGCTTCACGTGCTACTCACAAACACACATCATGCTTTCTGATGCACTTCATCAACAGTCCTAAAACATTATGGATGATCTTGTATAAACTAGAGGTTGACTGATGGGGCTGATAATACATTATGACCTATACACACCTCACAACACAGAGTCGCATCAGAATGTGTAGTAGCTACGTTGGTCCACAGCACAAATAATGTATTAGTTTCACAATAATTTCTCTGAAATGGTAAGATATCTATTGACCACGTCATGTGAAAAACGCCTTTCTGTGAAAACAAAAGACAATGTAGGACTTATTTTTGTCAGTGGAAAATGCATAATTTTAAGATAGTTTCGGCATTACATTTCTAGCAAGAAATGTGCATTTTCTTTTCATTATCATGTTTCAGTGAATGTATATGATCTTGAGTTTGTTAGTTATTACAAAGATTATTTCAGGTGTCACCAGAGAATTGTTGGAATACATTTTATATTGTTGCTATGGCGGTTGCTACAGATGCTGCTAAATCCATGTAGCTTGCATGTTGTTTGAATCATTGTCTTTGCGTCGTGTCACCACAAAAACAACAAAGTGTCCTTGATAACTCAACAGTACAATGGCTTAATGTTAAAGATATCGTTTTTAATTATTTAGTTTTTTTGGTGTGTTTTGTATAGCACAAGGCTGAATCATCCATCATATTATTGAGTCTTTTTTTACTGAGTTACACCTCAACAATCAACTGTAGTAAGGACTCGTAGCATAATCAACACACTCTCATGAACGTGATGTAATATACAAAAATGTATGCACAACAGTTCATATGATATCATGTGTGTTTTCTGCCCATTTTAAACACAGGCGTGTGTTTTCCGCTGTGATTTTCATTGTGAAACAGGATTACTTCAGCAGGTTTAAGCAACAAAACAACTTGATATGGTTAGTAAAAAACCACTAGGATTGCATTAAAATCCCTACTTCCATGTTATAAATAAAGCTGTCACACACAAAAACACAACAACAAATAGGCCCACTGGATGCAGTTACGTTGTGGTGTCGGACAATAGAAAATAGAAGTCAAATCACATGACTAACGAACAGTTAGTCATGTGATTTGACTTCTATTTTCAAATGGGATGTAAACTCAAAGCGTGTCTTTGTGTCTTTTAAACCACGACGCCTCACTTCCGTGTTTAAACAATATGCTGCATACTGGTTTGATGAGGCTATACTGACTGCAGCCACTGGAGGGCACCGTCTACTAATAAAATGTCATTTTGGCACATAACAACCTCGGCCCCACATCTCACAATTACGTACGTGATGTACGAATTACAGTGCCTTACTTTTCATTGCTACAAACAAGGAATGATCCGTGCAGTATCATCAGTTATCATATTGATGCAGCTATAATAATGCATGTTTCATCATAATGTTTCTTTGTTGGTGGTAAGTGAAGTCTAATGCATTTTCATGCATTTAAAAGAATCTATGCTGCATCATCAGTGATTATTATGTAAGACGGCAAAATGATAATAAACCACGCAGAGATTTGCAGCTAATTGTCTGCTTAAGTTATGAAACCTATATCCATAAGACACTTGGACTTATAAATCATTATAAGTCACATCTATAATGTTTAAAACTGTTGATATCGTGCACCAGAAAGCATTATGTGTGTTTGTGAGTGAAGCATTATGAATGCATTATAATTCACACACAGGATTTTCACCGTCCCGTTTGAAAATAAAAGTGAATGTTGTTATTTTTAAACTCTGTGCGTTAGCCACGTGGCGTCCCACATCACGTCCCACGTCACACCATACGTCATGATGTAACTGAGTGTGGTATGTGTTGCTGTTACCATGGTTACGCTGTCTTTGTAACCCAGAAGTCGGGATTTTAATGCAATCCCAGTGGTTTTTACTAATGTTTTTTTTACTAATACTAAGGTGTTTTACTAATACCAAGTCGTTTTGTTGCCCAAACCTACCAAAGTAGTCCTGTTTTACAACGCTATTAAAATGTAAATGACGTGTTTACAACCTCGACCGGCACATGTACTTAAAATGGGAGGAGAAAGGGTTAAAAAGTGATCCAACGGGTCCTGAACAAGCTTCCGTTTTTGATGAGTTGGTGAGTGAGAAAGTGTTTGAATGCTCCTGTTATGCAGCATAGATGTGGTCTTCATAGAAAGTGTTGCCAAAATTACAATAATAAAGGGTTTACTCCTCTGCATGGTTTACCCTTGCACTCTCTTCACGAAGCTCGTCAGGGACAAACACAAGTTTGACCTGTAGGAAATTAGTCTCAGCGTGGAATTATTGATGCCGCTTTGATGTAAACACGCTTCTCCGGGGGTGTTGGAGATTGTTTTCAGGATTTACCCCCAGCTATTTCCTTTGCCCATCAAATGAAATTGAGTGTAATTATCGTGGAGGTTTTCTCCATTATGCAGCCTTTTGTACTTCTAACCGGAGGATAGATAAACAGCGTCGGAATTAAAGATGCCTTTCGCTTGCTGCCTTCGCCCTGTGATCTTAGGACCGCAACACACACACACACACACGCACTCACACACACACACACACACAGTGGTATCATCAGCCTGCCAGTCTTGTTATTCTGCTGCAGTCCTGATGCAGGCAGGGCTTGGGACCTTGACTGACCAGGAGGAGTACTCCATCCACTATGATGCACACATCATTAAATCTTCAAAATATCTGAATTATTTACAGCTACAAATATGCCTCAGCAGCAGCTCATTGTTATTATATGTGTATATGCTGTGTGTGTGTGTGTCTGTGTGTGTGTGTGTGTATGTGTCTGCATTTAGAAGCACACGCATGTTCATGGTATATCGAGCGCCTCATGCATTCACAATAACAGAAGAATGATGGAGGGATGTATGTTTTTTTTAAAAACTCTGCATCATAGATTTGAATGCATGTGGTGGAGACTGCCATGCTGCGACTGTCTGCTCCAGAAAAACAGGAGATACCATTGAATATTCATGACTCAATAATCAGCAATCAAGGTTAAAGTTTTGAAACACATATTTAATCTCTTTCATGAAACAGATTTAGTTTTCAGGAGTGATTTGTAATGTTTTGGAGGCACAGAGAAGTGATGACTTTGTAAAGTAGTTACAAACGACATAGTTTGTCATTTAAAGGGAAACGCTACAGGTGAATACAAATCTAACTAATAGATATCACCATGAAACATTAAGACAAATATGTTTTTGTATTACAAGTTTTCTGAAATGTTATGTTTTGAATATGCAAATGAGGCGTTATGTTATTAAATATGTGCTAATTTGCATATATTTCCAGAACAGAAATGTGAACGTTGGATAAAGAAAGGTTAAAAATTCTTCTTTTAATTTTGTTGACATATTAGAGTCAAAGGTTTTTAATGAGGGAATTTTGGATATCTTTTTTTTTTTAATCATAAATGTCAACACTGGAGAAAAAGAAGAAGAAATTGCCATGTTTTTAGGAATAAAATGTTGCTGTGAATGATAAATGATAAATGATCAAACCCATCGGTAAAAACCTGCAGAATGTAGAAACTGGAAAGTTTGGTGTATATATGAAGTGGAGACTTCTGACTCAGAGTTTAAGAAAAAACTCATTTTGAGAAAATGTCCTGAAAGATATGATATGGATTGTAAAATCCCATGCATTTTGCAAGACACTACAGGTGCATAGAGCAAACATTTGAGCTAATAGATACCACCAGTTGATTACATTAAGACAAGTATGCATTAAATATGCAAATGAGGCATTATCTAATGCTATATTTTTGTGAATTGAGGAGAAATACATAAAGTGTAGCAAAATAAACACCTAAATGTGTATTTTGGATGTTTTCTAGTCTTAAAGAAAACATGTTATGGAAGCAAAATAGCCCAAAAGGGCATGAAAAAAAAAAGTTTTTTGCCTGTCGTGCCTCGTCTTAATTTGGAGGACTTACTGAAGAAAATATGTGCACAGTGAATCCTCCACCCAGCAGCCTTTACCTGTGCTGTGTTTCCGTGTAGCTCTTTGTTCGTGCTGCACCTGACAAAGGCCAAACACTGCAGAGGAAAAGACACATCCTTTAGTTTATTTAGTTGTTATTTCCAAACCCTCCTGCTCCCAGAAAACTTTAATATTGCACTATCTCAACCCAGTGTTGATCTTCTCCAGGTGACACACAGCCAAGTTGAAACATTGCACAAATAAAGCTTAGAGTGAGGTTTTACTGTGCGATTATTCTTTTGACTGTATTCAGCATTTCTCCCTCCTGTATCAGAGATAAAATAAAAAAACTGTTTGAGAGGAGTGAAAACTATTTCTCTCTTAGAACAAAGCTCAAGCCATCAAAGCGCAATGTTGTGACAATTCTCAGTCTCTGATCTGCTGGCTTGTCGCCGACAATACAGACATGAACAATTGTTAGAGATCTTAACCTGACCGACGTTAAGTCGACTTTGCCGTTGGGACATTTTACCATTAGAAGTTAGGAGAGGCATAAAGCAAGCTGCTGTAGTTACATCTGACCCACTCGTCACTAAGCAACTACATTTTTTTTTTTAAACCTTTAACCAGAGAGGGTTTGCCGAGGGTGTGTGTTCTTTTCCAGAAACACCTAAAATAGAAAGGCAGGGTGAGGAATAGATATTTAACTTGGAGCCGGTGAGGCCTCACTCTGCCCATCCATCTGGGAGACGATCCCAATCCCAGCCTTCTTTTCACCGAATCAGAGGAGCATTTATTTTTAATGGAAGGCCTTCAAAAAGAAAAGAAAAAAACAGCTTTTTTTTTTGTCCTCCCTTCTCCTCTGTCTTTCATGCCAGGCCACAGAGAAAATGGGAAGATATGAATAAATTAGCTGCAGGATTTGATTTTCTCGGGGTAGAGCGATGAGAAAAGTGTTGATGCAGAGCTGAATGCATTGAACCCTTTTGTTTATAGGAGCAGGGCAGGCGGGTGCACAGAGATGTACGGAGGGCCAGGTGCTGGGTGCAAAGGGAGATATGAAGCAATGTGTCTGTAATGAACAATGAGCTGTGTTATGCTTTACATTAACAGCGATTAGGCCGCAAGAAAATCCCTGAGAATTTAACAACTTGTGTGTTTCAATGAGGGTGTTAATATAAGTCAGACTGCAGACATCCTGCCTGTTGTTGATAACACCAAAGATCATGGATTTATAAAGATACAGCACCACAGGCTCCACCAGTGATAAGAAACGTTACACACTTCCTGTCTCCTCAGTGGGCGTGGCCTCGTTTGAAAGTGGAGTAAACGTCATGTGGATGGATGAAAAGTT
>JAOVVB010189414.1:0-11087 GCA_028570985.1 Heterobranchus longifilis | reverse complement strand
TCCCTGTGGACCCAATCAGCGGTGAGCACTGGAAGACAGATTATGGCCTTAAGCAGCACTCAATAGGAGGAGAGGGATGGAGAGGATGACCGGGAATGAGGCTAAGGTAGAAGGAGAGAAGATGAGTACATGTGGGGATTACAAATGTGGAACAAGAGGTTGTGGGGAAATGTGAGGTGATGGCAAAGGAGAGGAGAGTGGCCTATAGGAAGAGAAACAGTATATAGTGTGGTAGCATGGAGAAATGGAAGACAAAGAAAGGGAAACTCCTGGGCTGCTTGAATGGTGAATTGATCATGTCTGTTTGCAACTAATGATTGTGATTGAGTGAACAACACACTGTGTTTTAGGGCACTCAAGGATTTATGGCACCCGGCATGCCGGTGTTGCTCGTGCAACTACAGTAATTCAGACTCAGCTACCGGTACTGCTGAAGCCGTAGTTCATTTGAATATTTCAAGGAGTTTGATCATCAAATCAGTACAGATTCCAACGGAAAGAAAATCTCATTCTTATGCAGATAGTACCCACCTGGTCTGAAAAAACAAGTCAGAATTAGAAACGACATCGTGCTGAAGCATCCAGTAGGTTTTTCTGAAAAAGGATAGATCGGAGCAGCTCATTTAAAAAAAAAAAAAAAAAAGGAAGAAAAGCTCACAAAGTAATGTTGATCTACCAAGTGTGCCCTTCATATTTTACTAAAAGTTTGGACTGATGGTGATGCTGTGAGAAAGTTCAGGTGGTTACCAAAAACATTACAAATCATAATTTGGGGTGTATTAATAACAACTGAATGAAAATGTGACCCAAAGTGATTGAGGTTAGAGCTGAAACAAACAGAGTAGTTGATGGACATAAAATGTAATGGCAACATTTTTTTAAAGAATCGATTTAATCATTTAAGTCAATTTTCAAGCAAACAAACAATGTGTGGTTTCAGCCTCTGAAATGTGAATATTTGCTGCTTTTCTGCTTTTTATATAATTGTAATCATTGTTTTGGACTGTTCATCTGGCCTCAAGGGAATTATGACAGTCATTATTCTCTATTTGATAATGATAAAAAAAATTGTTAGCTATAGCCCGAATTGAGATACATGGACCGAAGTGTCGGAGAGATAAGACGACTCATCGACTGACATCGCCATCTTTGTCCTCACTATGAAGTAGTCGTCAAGAGAAATGTAAAAGAGAGATGAGAAGTGAAAAGACATGGAGATGTAGAGAAGCTCTGGCATGGTGTGCCTGTGTGGCAGTGTGTGTATCTTTGTGTGTAGACCGACCCGGGAAGCGAGAGTAAATGTAGATTTTCTTGACATTTCAGCTTTGCCTGACATTTACATTTACCATTGATTTTTGCAGACTGCTCCCTGGATGATGCAGTAAAATAAGACCGATCACCCACCTCAGTGTCTACGGGGGATCATCCGTGTATGAGAGGCATTGTGTATTTCCTCGAGAGTATGCCTTCAAATGCATGAGTGAACTTATGTGTGTGGTTTTACATTCAACGGCGCGTGTGTGTCTATTTAGTTTCTTCTGTTTCAATAGTTTCTCTCAGACTCGGCTGTGTGGTTTCAAACATTGTAAATCCCTGTGTGGACGCATGATGTTCAGTACCTGCTTGCTCTGCAGCATCCTGCGAAGACTCCATAAACGTATCCAGGACTATCCTAACACATGGAGAAAAGATAATATTTGCTCAACATTTGTGAAGGATGAAGGGACAGGACAGGGCAGAGCAACAGATGAAGCATAATGTAATGTTGAATGTGACAACATGAACTGGCTCTGGGAATATGGTGCATCATTTCTCTGAGGAGGAAAAAAGAGCCAGAGGTGGATATGATACACCGCAGCCAGTCTCAGTGTGCTTCTCCTGGACCATCCAGAACACATATTGTTCTGACACATGGTGGTTTATAAGTGCAATTAGTGCCAGTACTCTTTGGGCTGGTGATTAACTCTGAAGTTGTTAAACGAGACCTGAAGGCATATGTTTTGGACATCAGCATGGATCATTGGAGAAAATGTGCAGTGCTGGCTGCCCACTGATCACCCTCTGGTGGTGATCAGACAGCAGGGCGGCTGCCTGCCAGGACCACGGCTCAATCTTAGAAGTAATGAGCATTTTAATGTCTGATCCTATAAGATGTATTCATCTGTGTGCATTTCAGGAAGCAGGCACTGTGATACTGTATCCGAAAGGTGCTAAACTAATTTTATAGACCTGGATTATCATAGAGCCTGTAGACGGCACACAGCCAGGCTGTTATATCATGTAATTCAATATTCATACAGTCGGTTCATTGGTTTAATGTTAATGTATTCTTTGACTGATTATTCTGTACTTTCCCTAAAGCACTAACTAATAAGTAACCACAGACGTGGCAGTGTCAGCTTTTATTAGACTCTCTGAACCAGAGAGCTGTCAGCTTCAAGGGCATTTTAAAAAAAAATTACCAAATCACCACTTGTCCAGGGCAATGCTACCTGACTGAAAGGAGAGATGGGAGTCAGAGCAGGGCAAGAGTCTGGCAGACACATTATGTGACTCATTGCGTGTCAACAAGTTATTGAACATTTGCCGTTCTGATACAAACTACTCCAGTTGCATCAGTTGCTGTTTTGTGTCTGTGATGGTTTGTCAGTCATGCAGGTCATGGGATATCTATTAAAAGTGAGTGAATGGCAGGGCCATAGCCAGAGTTTTAGAAATCAAGAGGTCAAAAGTCTAAGTGGGTCGTCCACTGATTGCAGGGTTTGCGGTTCGATCTCCAGCTACTTCTGTCCGTCAGTCGAAGCGTCCTTGGGGAAGACACTGAACCCCTAATTGCTCCTGATGGTTGGCTAGCACCTTCTTGTAGGGCTGCACAATAAATCATTTTTTAAATCATCAGCGTGATATCAACTTGCACAATAAACATTGTGAAAGACTGCGACACATTTCAAAAGACTCAGGGATTTTTTTTAGTTAATTGAAAGAGAGTATTGGTAGAAAATGGTACTTTAAAATGTTCAATTTGTTCAAAATAATGTTGGAAATAATTTCCTTTTATGTTTGTTTTTTTCAATTCAACAAGCAATTTGTTGTGTTTTAGCAGCATGCTGAAAGCAGCAGCAAGGCAGAACTGAGTACACTTTATATCTGTTTATTTATCGTAATATTGTTATCGTGATATTCAACAATGTTATTGCATATTGCATATTTTTCTCATATCGTGCAGCTCTAGTAGCTTGCTGCCTGCCATCGATGTGTAAGTGTGTGTGTCTGAATGGTGGTGATGTTACAGAGGGATTTGCTGTTTTTTTTTTTTAGTATAGTACACTATGACATCTGTCATTTTGTTGCTCTGTATTGGCTGAAAAATCTCATGGTCTTAAATCTTGGGTCCAGCATTGTTGTCATTGACATTATACTTAGGATTTCTCCGAGGTGGACTGCAATGAGTGGTCACAGTAGGGATTTCTTTCTAGGACAGAGTATTCAATCATTTTTTGGTAGTGGTATTGTATCGGAGCCAGAAACTGTCAGCTCCTTGGTGGCATCATTGAAGGATGACAGCACACTGAAGCACTCACCTGTATTGTGATATTTCTCTGCAGTCACTAGGGGGTTGAGTTTGTCATACCAGGGCTGAGCTGGTGGCTTTTCTGGCTTGAACGCATTTTGCAGTATGTGGAAAGATCTGTTCAAACAGGTGTCCCCGCCCTGCACTTAGCAGGTGTAAGCTTCTACTTATAAATGCATTGGAAGCATCGACTGTATAAAAAAGATGGACAGAGCTTGTGGAGCCAATGCGGAAGTGCTTTAAACTGGCATTGATATGTAGCCCCGGGGGAAATAGATCTGCCAAACCAAATATAAATTAATACATAATATACTGACAAACACAAATGATTAGAGCTGAATCAATCAATTGATTAGTTCATTGACAGAAAATTCTTTTGCAGCAATTCTGATGACCGATTTCATCATTATTTTAGTTTTCTGGGCTCCTATGATAGTAAACTTAAATCTTTTTGGGTTTTGGACTGTTGCTCAAACAAAACAAGACTTTTAAATATGTAAACTTTTGCTCTGGTGGATATCTGACATTTTGTAGACCAAATTATTAATTGATTCATCAAGAAAATCATTGGCTAATCGATAATAACAATAATTGTTAGTTGCAGCCTTAATGGTTATAAAAATGACCTTTGCTGATTGTGAGTCTGGTCAGGAGCATTTTTACTAAATTCAGTGCAGGTGTAATGCAGATTGCATGTCTTGTTCTATTTGCAGCAATATCTGTCACTATGCATGTGGCTTTTTTTCTCTGATTCCCCACTCCTCCATGAGAGCTGCTCTTATTTTGCAGTATGGCTATTTGGCAATTCTCCCATTCCCAAAACAAAACAGTTTAATTTATGGTCAATAGGAAAACAGCAGGTATGCATTATAGTGGTGTCGTATTTGTTGCCCCCTATTAGAGCCTGAAGAGGAGAAGATGATTGATTGTCCAATTAAAACATTGAGTGTTTACCCAAGCACACATACTGTACATGCTCATGCCTTTTGGGGGTGACATAATTAGGTCCAGTTTGTGCACAAACCCCCTGCAATCCCCAGCTATAGGTCTGCAGCTAAATATACACGTCTCTTTCCTTTATGTTTTGCTCAAAACAAATCCAATTTTTGTCCATTTCCTGCTGATTTGCGAGCCACTGACAGTAAAAGAAGAGATTAGCCATCACCTGCCCACAGTGGCCCAGCTGGTTTCTGGTTTCTCTATATTTTTAGTATTTTTTCTAGTCTGCTAATAGGAGTTTTGCCAGCTATGATATTTGCAGAAAAGCTGCCTGCTGCAGCCCTTATGACAGTGTCATGATTTTAAGATAAGATGAGATAAGATGCACTTTATTGTCCCCAAGGGGAGATTTTACTTGGGCAGTAGTGCTACACACCCCTGCAATCAACTTTAAACTACAGAGCCAACCAGACAGATTTTATAAAATATATTTCCTCCACTCTGACATCAAAGGAGATTTAAACTTCTTAAATCATTGAATCAATTCAAACTATTGTTTTTGGTGATACCTGTCCTCTTGGTAATTGGCATTGCATTGAAACCCAAATGTGTAAAATCCCCCAACACAACACAACACAACACAACACAACACAACACAACACAACACAACACAACACAACACAACACATGTATACACACACACTGACGTGTGCAGTTATAGTGATGTGGTGTGTGTGTCTGTGTTTATACAATGTGGCTACAAAAAAACAGAATGTAATGCAATGTATTTATTTTGTATGACCAAAAATATCCCCACAGCATCACACCAAATACAACTTACAGTGTGTGTGTGTGTGTGTGTGTGTGGCTAACATTTGTCTCATTAGGGATGAGGTGAGGATGATCTGGGCCTCACTAATGGAAAATGATAGGCCTCATCAATCTCTGACTCTTTTCCTCTGCGCCCCTCGCTCTCTCAGGTGTTTCCTCTTCCCCTTTGCTCTGCAGGACCCTGTGCATTTTATATGACAATCTTTAACTTAAAATGATATACTGTAGATATATAGATATGTGTTATTTGTATGGGGAGACTATAATCACTTTTCACATTATGGAAACCTCACAGTTCACGTTTTCTAGTAAAGTAAAACCTTCAATAACTTGTATGTGGGCCCGCAATATCTTAATTTAAACATGAGAATTTCAACTGATTTAAAAAGGGAAAGTAGACTAGTAGGAAAAGCACATCGAGCCATCATTAATGCTGATAACATTAACGATGGCTCTGTAGGGGCTCAGTCAGCCATGACAGTGTGACATGCACAACACCAGGACTCTGAAACTGAAGCAGCTAAGTGGAATTCAGCCATCATTAATTTTGATTACTAAGTGAAAATGTTGACAAAAGGGAGATGCGCATTAATTGTCTTTTTGATGAGCTTTTTAAAGAACTTAATTGGCACCACACTTTGATTTTACAGATGTAGCTTTGGGTGAATTTGTAAGATGTAGGCCTAACCGCTTGTTGGCATCATGTAAAAATATGTATGTAAAAATATAAAGATGGATGGCTTTACAGCTCCGAAAGTGAATAAAACCTCTCGATCGCCCCCTGGTGGCTGGCTGCAGTATAGGTCATAAATCCTGCCCCCTCCATGTTAGCAGACTGGACATGGGCCAAACTAAAAAATCATAGTACACGTCAATTAATTTTTTCCCAAAGATGGTTTCTGTCATTTTAGGTAGTTCTTATCACATTTGTTCAAGTGTTCATTTTTCTGTTAAGTTTGGTTTTAATTAGTTGATGCTATAAAAAAAAAAACGGGGTGAAACGTCATGATTGACAGCTGTGATTGACTCACGATTGGTCGAGTGGGTGTATGGGCGGGACTTGGATATGGCCTGATAACTAAATGCGCAGACTCTGGTTGCTAAATTACAACATGGCAGCGCCTGTATGCTGGATATTTGGCTTCACTTTTGTACTGTGGGAGGAAGTGGAGATGCGTTGTCCATATTTATACACATTCTATGGTTGGCATCATTAAATTAAGTAGTTTTAAATGAAAACTGACACTAATACTTTCGCTGAATTTCCCGAGGCAGTTTTTGTGACATACTTATCAAAAATGGCCTCTTTGATATGTGCCACATGTTAAAAATAAATCCAACACCTGTCCCCAATCCTAAACATATGTTTCACTTGGTATTACATTATTACAGTATTACATGTATCAGTTTTTTTTATTAGCAGTAAATAAAGTTCCCAGTAATAAGTAGGTTATCAGTAATCTGTGATGGATTCTGTAGAGTATTAATTTTGGTCCTTTTTTCATAGAGCACAAACTCTTGGAAACAGGTCAGATGTTTATTAGTCATGTGGCTGATAAAACATCAAAGAAAAATAGATATATCGTTTACCCTCCAGGCCTCTTTTCCTCCCCTGTTCTCTGCTCTTTCCTCATATTCTGCCTGCATTTCTATTTCTTATCTGATGGCTTTCGATTTCTTACTGTGTGTGTGTGTGTTTATGTGTGCACGCGCCTACACAGTGTGTGCACACCACTTAATTTCCATACCGTTGTGACAGGGGTGCAGCCGTAGTGTGTTGGACCAGTCCTAATAAGCAGGGCACAGTGAGTCCTGGATCATAGGCTTTAGCTAATTGTCTCATTGCTATTCAGGCGTCCAAAGTTTAAAACTGGCAGTGCAAAGTCACTGACCCATGAGGGAACAAAAACACACTTACACACCCACAAACACTGTCAAACATGAGATGGCAAATAACGTGCTAACAGACACACAAGCCATCCAAACACACACATTTCCACACAATTGGCAAACTGTTTAGATGTTGCAAAATGTTAGAAGAGACACTGAGTGTCTAATTAAAAGATGGGCTTTAATGTTTTGTTGCTCTACTTTTCTGTTTATGAAGACTCCATCATCTAAGTAATGGGATATCTATAAATACTAAATACTAAGACAACTGGATTTGTGTTATTAGCTAAGCCAAGCTCCAGAGATTTAGCTCAGACATTCATTGTCACCAGAGGATGAATCCTACTGACCTCGGTGGTACTGATTTGCCCTGTAGCACCACCCACAGGTTCACATTTGTGTTTTTTAGTGAATTGACAGCTATGGGATAAATTGCATGAAATTTGGTGCATGACGACATTCATGTCGCCATCAGGATGAATTCTAATAACTTTGGGGTTCCCTTAACTACTAATTGTAAAAGACTACAATGCTTGCACTTCTTTGCTGTGGCCATGGCTGCTACCTGGCAGGAAATATTTGTTGCCTGCATAGTTTCTATTTGGTGCATGTCTACAAACTGTATGATCATGCTGCCATTGTGAGGTGAATGGAAAAAATGTTAAGTGAACTTGCGTGATTATTAACCAATATAGTGTGGCAGGTGGGGCCACGTATTGTATGATTTGAGAGACAAGCCATGAGGCATTTAAAATCGGTCCCCAGACTTTGGACATGCCTGACCAAGATGGTGAACATGTTAAACATAATATTGACATTTCTGTACATTGCATATCTTTTTTTTTTTTCTTTCTTTCTTTCTTTCTTTTTACAGTGAACCTTTGCACATCCCCTGGAATATTCTTACACATCCCTGCCTAGACCTTTCATTTTAAACAGTTATGTTGTACATATTTGAAAAAAAAAAAAAAATATATATTTAAAACATTTTTTCACACAAACAAATACAGGACTTTCACTTGTCAGCGACAACTATGTTAAGGTGTGAGACTCCTGGTCTCCTGCCACCAGTATGGGCGCAAATTTAGAAAAATTCAACTGTGGATGGTATTAGAGGAACAATGTGGTCATAGGGGTTTGGAAGACCTTTTGGATATGTTTAATATCACTAACAGAAACCGACAGAAAATGAGGAAATACAGAGAAACAGAATTTGAAAATATTGAAAACAGCCATATTTAATAAAGATAGTAAAGCTATCAAGTGTGTAATGACAGTAACAACAAGTGACAATTTTCCCGTGAGGGCTCAGGGTTGGGTTGACGGCAGGCAGTTGGGAGCAGTGATTCGATCAACTGAACATGAAGAAAACATGACATCAACAACTTGACTCACTAGAGCAGCCAGGTCTTTCTGTGCCTTCTATTTCTGTACTCTCTGAGCACAGACGCACGGGAAAAAACTAATAGGAAACAAACCCAGACAGGCTCTTGGAGATAGATTATGTTTGCGTGAGTCATTTCCAGTCATTTGGCTTGCCAAGCTGGTTTTCTGATTGAGGAAAACAATGGAATCATTTATGTTCTGCTTGTTAGACTCTTCCCTCCATCTTTTTCTCTGACTTTTATCCATAACCACACAACACCGCCATTCATTTCTTTTCTTATTTCCCCCTTCTTTCCCTTCTCCTTCCTTTCCTCCCCCACTCCCTCCGTCTCCCCCTCATTTTTTCTTTTATTCCATATTTCTATCTCTACACCTTTCCTTCTCTCTCTCTCTCTCTCTCTCGTTCTCTCTCTCTCTCGTTCTCTCTCTCTCTCTCTGTCTAAGACAGAGAGTGAGACAGAGAGTGAGACAGAGAGACGAAGCGACTGTATTGACCGGTTGACATTTCTAAAGTTGACAAATGTCCGGCTGAAATAATGTGGAATCACTCAGCCTTTCTCCCACACGGTACCACATTTATTCATTGTAACACATTTGCTTCATCCAACAGTACAGTCTCTCTATACACAATGAATGACACCCCTCAGTGCTCTTAGTGTACCTTATACTTTGTATATATAAAAACTGAAAGCCCCTGCACACCCATAGTCCACCCACACTGTGTTTTCACGTATAGTTACCTAATTAGACCTCTTCTGTTGCCGTGTACAAACTGCATGATTGACATTCCTCTCACCCTTCAGTTTCGTTGTACCTGTAACTTACATCTGTACGATCTTATTAGTACATAACGTATGGCGACATCACGTAATTACCAGCATGGCTCCATCCATCTTCCATCTGACTGGATGTCTAAGCCACCTGTGTGGGTGTGCAGAGCCTTTAATTAGCAAAGTAATGAGTAACTACAGTGTGATAAGTAGTGGAGTAAAAAGTACAACAGTAAAAAAAAAAAAAAAAAAAAATGTGGTGAAGTAGAAGTTTAAAGTAGCATCACAGAAAAATACTTCAAATAAGTACAGTACTTATAGTACAGTAGTAAATATACTGGATTCCAACATACAGTTTCAAACTCAAAAATAGTATTGAGATAACAGAACGTCATAAGTAAAATACTGAAAATGGGATTTTGGTACCACAGATTCATCTTCTTTTTTTCTTTCTTTTTTTTTCATCAGATTAGGCTTTTCTTCTGTCCAACCACAGAGATGATGATTTCAGTAAAATAGGCTTCCTGCTAATGTGTTGGATTTAAGTCTGTGGTCAATTACTATTTCTAAGATTAATTTTTGATTCACCCAAAAGAGCATAACATGAGGATAGATGGGAACATAACGGCGTGGCCTGGACATAGAGTGACATCTAGTGGTGACAGAGGCACAAGGCACTGCTATATTGTGGCGTAACAGTGATGGCAGTAAACACAGTTCACACATTAACATTCAATTGTCGTGTGTAAAGAGCAGGTTTTATGAGGTTCAGTCCAATGTCTGTTTCAGTAACTGAAAGTTTATGAGATATTATGACTTTTTGAGGATTACTGGTGGGAAAAACTTTTCTATGAAGACATTAAGCACATTTTGTTGCTTTCCATTCACCTCAGACCAACAAACATTATGCAGATAGGACTTTCTATGTAAAGACAGAGGACTATTTGTTTAAATCAGTGTTTCTTAGCATTTACTTGATATTCACTGCATTACTATTGTTCCATCATATCAAAATAGAATACTTAATATGCTGTATTAAGTTTTAGGCAGTAACATTTACAGATTATTCTTTGACATTACAATAATATGCATATTTAAACATAGTACATCTTTTTCTGCCGTGAAATAATTTGAATCCTTCCGTGTATAAAGAGCTCTCTGTTTCAGCTTGATGGTGAATAATTCTCCAATCTGTCTCTTGGCCGGGCTTTTGGATTTCAGTCTCAACTCGTTGGCTTGTTTGGCCGGAGAACTGGGATTTACAAACCCTTGCACCAAATTGGCTCTCGGGCCAAGACGACTACGTCACCCAGAATCCCTAGTGGTGGCCATTACTCAGAACTATTCATACAGCGCAGACACTGAGCAGAATGGGAAAACGATTTCAACACTGCTGAGAGGGAACAGCTGCAGCATTCTGCTGTTGGAGGATGACAGACTTCCCTTTCCCTCTTCCTCGCACTCAATCCCTCTCACTTTCTTTCTCCTCTTTTTGTCTCCATTTCTTCTTTTTCTTTCACTTCTTTCCTTTTTCCTGATTTTTCTCTGTCTTGTGGTCCTTATGACTGCATATTTCACTCGTTTTCACTTTCTATTACAATCTCTTTCTCCCCCTAACATGCGCACATGTACACACACACACACACACACACACACACACACACACACACACACACACACACACACACACACACACACAC
>JAOVVB010189403.1:0-11087 GCA_028570985.1 Heterobranchus longifilis | reverse complement strand
CTGTTAAAAATAACGTTCAATAAATGTATGGTATTTCCAAAGTCAATGTGTAATCATGTTAAATAATCGTGTTCTCAATATTGACCAAAATAATCGTGATTATGATTTTCGCCACAATCGAGCAGCCCTAGTTCATATGACACAGAAACACAATAGGAGCCAACAGTGACTGTGTACTATGTAATCGTAAACCAATGTACATCTCCAGCGGATGAAAACTGTCATTGCAAAAGTGACTTTCCAAATATTTGTTGAAGTGTGCAGTGTGTAGTTGAGGTAAATGTTGAGGCTTTGAGTTATCTTCTTGGAGACACATAGTTGATAGTTGTGAAGTAAGAAAGCTCAGGACTGATAACCAAATCAGGTCAGTGTAACTGTTAGAGACAAGAGGAGCCTCAAGGCCAGGGAGGATAAGTCTTTTAATTCTTTACACTCCCTTCTGGATATTTCATGAACTAAAATACACATTTTTGTATTCAGCAACATGACAGGATGGGACTAACTCCATACCTCGTACAATATTTATATTGTTACATAATATGAAATAGAGCTGTCCAGTATTTATATTTAATCAAGATGTCGGATGAAATAAAAACACTGGAATTATTCTACGTGTTTCTTGTTCCCAAATCCCATGAAAATACCCAAAACCGGCAGTGTGTTAGTTCATACTGTCAAACTTCCCCTACCCTGTCTGCGACTTTCATCCCCAAGCCCCATTTGTTCCTACTTTTAAAATGGGTCATAAAGATAATTTTTTAAAGAGCTAAGTAATTTCCCAAAACAGCGGGCCACTGTAGATTCACTCGGAGAGGAGAAAATGCAGTGCAGTTGGTGGGACTATTTTCAGCCATGGATTAATACGTATTTAGCGCACTGGTGGGTATTTCCGGCAGCAGGACGGTGTACGTGGGATTGACTCAAAATAAACTACATAAGCAACATGTCAGTGCAGCAGTGTGGCACTTCTATGTGTTTCTGAACAACTATGAAGGTCTGTGACACAGAGGAATAAGCTATATTAGGCTTTGGAAAAGCAAAATTTGTTTGTAGGATCAGTTCAGTTTTGGTGTAAAAGGGACCTATTATGCTTTCCTTATTTTCTGTCATATATATAACATTACAATGTCGAATATTCATATTAAATGTTTTTCCAACTTTGGCTACAAGCTGACGTCAACTCTTTCTTTATATGGTCATCTGATCCATGCACGTTACTGCAGTGTTTACATTACATACACTGCTACATGCAGTGATACATTTAGCATGAATCACGATAAAAAAACACTCGCAATAAGCTAATCCTGGTGAAATCCATTATCGGGATAATCGTGAATATCCTCACAAATTGTCCTATCTGTGATGCAATAAATATATTTGTTTCTTCAAAAAAAAGTTGTAATGTTTCGAGAAAAAAATCGTAATGTTTCGGATGTTGTCGGAATGTTTCGAGAAAAGTTGTAATATTTCAAGAAAAAAGTCCCAACAAATCAAAATGTAAGGTTAAGTGATCCCAGTGTGTTTTAGTGCCGTTTTAAGAATTTTAAGCATATTTTGATGATTATCAGGATAATATCGTGAATTGCAATTATTTTGGCCAGGATAATTGTGACATTATGACAATTGTGAAAATGTTGGTTTAGAACCTTTTTTTGGTGAATACATGTATATTATGTTTTTTGAACAAGAGAGCATGTAAACATGTTCTAGTAGAAACCCAAAGTACAAGTATGAATCTGAAAATGAGCACAACAGGTCCCCTTTTTATATAGAATATCCTTTAAGTCGCTCAATTTCTCTTAAATTTGGTTTGATCATAATCAACATTTATTCAGCAGGCTGACAAAATTATTTTAAAATTCCACTGCTTTAAAATGGTGACCTTCATGCGCAGTTGGAAAGAGAGGGTTAGTACACTCAGAGAGCATTAGCCCCCGTGTAACCCAGCGTGCCACTGAGCAGCTGTGTGAGTGTGCGTTAAAATACACATTTTTAATCCTCATGGACTTGTGCCTCAAACATCACAAGAACAAATACGACCTAAAAAAAGAAAGGGAAAAAAGCACTCCTCACCAATATACACCACATCTACATCCACGGGGTCGGAGAAGGCGCTACCCAGTGCGTTGGTGGCCACCACAGTGATGTTGTAGTTGACCCAGATGGACGTGTCGTTCTTGTTAAAGAAGCAGGAGTTCTCTCCAGCTGTGCGGTAGTCGGGACACTCGTGCACGGTCTCGGAGCTGCAAGAGAGGCAGAGGAACAGCATGTCATCGCACACGTGCATTTGTACTTTATTGCGCTGTTACATTTCCCAAGAACAACATGCATTTTCCATGCCACATTTCCTGATGTATGTATTCCTGTATTTGTGTGTGTGTGTGTGTGTGTGTGTGTGTGTGTGTGTGTGTGTGTGCATGCATGCATGCGTATAAAACAAAGATGAGTCAGACAGGAAGAGAGGTTGATTGCAAGATAAATGGGGGGGGGGGGTATGTTTTTGTTTGAATTGCAGACAAAAATGGAAGAGCACATCCTGAGCCATTAACTATAACAAAAGATAATACCTGCGTAATGCTTTCCAATTTCCTACACAGTTAGTCCTTTTGTTATATGTATTTGTTTGCCTCATCTCTTGGATGTTTTCTTTTCAAGAGGACATTGAAAATAACTCAGCTGACGTGCCACAGACATTTGCTTTAATGAACACAACTGGGATTGTTTATTATGTTTAGAAAGCAGGGGAAACGTGTTGTTGTTGCTGGAGCAGCGACTGGTGCTGATTGGTCAGAGGACCTGTTGAGTTGAGGGCAGATCTCAGAAAGATGGTGTGAGTTTCTGCATGCATTCACCCAGCGGAGAAGTGAAAGGAAGTAACTATCAGCTACTCTGAGCAGCCAAACTTACACCATCCTCACTGTGACGTAAAGACCTCCAGTAGTGTTTGCTGCACTTGATACTGACGTTAAGCTCTATTATTCTTCTGTGCTGACTTTCCACTGTAGAGCCCTTCAGTTTCTGAATACGGGCTGTGTGCATTTCAGCGTGGATTGAACGTTTTGATACTTTCATTTATATAGCACCTAGACCTGCTTTATAATAGAAAAAAGACATGGAAATCTCACTTTTACAATATGGGACCTTTAAACAAAATGAAGTGAATGTGTTTCTCACCTTTCTTTGCGATAGTACAGGGCGTGGGTCGTGGGCAGTCCCCCATCAGAGCCTGGCTCCCACCAGCAGGTGAAGGTCTCTTTTTCAGGAGAACGACATCTGGTCAGTGCGGGCTTCCCTGGCGGACTGTATCCTAAAGACAGACAGGAAAAAGAGGAAATGAAAGCAAATTCTAGATCGTATACTAAACCGTGCGTATTATGTAACACAAATAGAAAACGACAGATGTGTAATATACCACGAAAATATCCACAGATAAACAACACTATTACTTATCACCTATTAACTGTGCAGCCCTGGCTGAGATACTGAGAATCTGGCTACATCCAAACACTTACGTTTTCCTTTTGCATGCGCCGTGAAGAACAGCAGCAACAACAGCAGGATGACTTCAGTGGATTTCTTCATCATGGCACCACAAAGCCTTGGCTGTCGGATGGACAGAAAAAACAAACAAAAAAAACAAAGACAGGTGAGTACTGTCAGTGACCCACAATGTTTGATGCTGTCCGCCACAACAACATGTCTTGTATTGAGTCACAACATGCTCGCATGACAAAGACGTTGTCAGATATAGTCAGCTTTGAATGGCCTGGGTATGTATGAAATATTCACTAGTACTTTTTAACAATGTGGTGTCTTACAACTCTGTGCTGCATGGCTTATGTGTCTGTCTAGCATATCACCTTCTCGCTACCTTGTAACTGCATCTTTTAACATTTTTATCAAGATCTCCATCATGATTGTTGTATTTTATTTATGTCTCATTGCTTATTTCTGCTCTGCACGTTTGCATGCATCAGAAATGTCGATACTCAGTATTGCTTGGCTGTGCTTTGTTGCTTTGTGTTGTTTACTTGCATGGCTACATGTACTGAATGTGAACATTGTCGATGTATTACTGCATTAATGTCTTGCTGTTTAGGACAACAGTTGAAAATTAGCAAGCTGGCTAACACTGGCACATTGACTGTAATGTTGATTAATGTGCATTGTGCTTATAAATAAATTAAATGGAAATCTGCCCGCTGTTGCTGAGATGTTTCCTATTGTCACACACACGATGCTTGAGAGTAAAGTCACACGTGCAAGAATACAATTAATTTAAAGCCCCAGCAGACATAATTAGGAAGAGATAACATTGAAGGTGTCATCCATAAGTGAACTGTTTAGCATGTAGCATAGGTGTCTGTCGATATCAGGGGGGGGACGCAGGGGACACGCCCCCCTCAATATTTAGAACATGTGCATTTGTCCCCCCCAATAAAAACATGAATGTAGCAGCAGCCTTTTTTTGGACGAAATTAAAGACTTTTCCACCATAAATTGATGCAGAAAAGGCACAATTGGTGCATTTAAATTAACCAGAATGCAGGAAATTATGTGCTTGGCACTCAAAATGTCCAAGAGGAGGACCCGTAAACATACGGAAGTGCATTGCATTCACAAAAAAAAAAATGTTGACACCTTATCTCATAATTAGGAGTTGCAATCTTGTGAAATGTCGAAACAAAACCTATGCCCCTGCCATTTAGAATACTGGATTACTGCAAAGATAATTTATGCTTAGAAAACATTTCAGCAGTCATATAGAATATAATTTAAAAAGCTATTTATTTGAGAACATTACTGAATAATTTCATTAAACTTAACTCAGAGCATCCATGCCTTAAACAGACATGATAATTATATTAAAATGACACAAAAATCTCACTACAGAACAGTAAATGTGATGACCTGCAGGAACAGTGAATGTATGCGGTTTTGCTAAGGATTAAAAAAACATCATCTCCGTGTTCTGCCTGCCTCTACCAGCTGGCACATGCAGCGTGACTGATTGCATAACCTGAGTTCAGGCTTTTGCCTCAACGACAGAAACACAAACAGCGAGAGGCTGGTTTGCTCGACTCCCAGCATGACTTGGAAATCTGCGATTCCCAAGCCGTGTGCAGATGTTTGAGTTATTACTGAACCCACGGAGGGAAGGGAGGGAGGGGAGACGATGTAGGGAGTAAATAGATGGGAGAGCTGATGTTGCAAAGTTGAAAGTTGGCAGAGAGAACCTCATCACTCACATGCTCTCTCACATGCTCATCTCTCTCTTTCTTTTAATTACTGATGACGAATTGTTGCTGTCAGTTGACATATTGAATAGACGCCTCTTGACTTTCTCTACTCCATCAAAGGCCAGGAAAAAGCTAAAGTACGGACATGCATGTTCACATTCTCACATCACACATACTGCCTCCAAACTCATCCACCTCCATAGTTTGGCTTACTATGTGAACCGTGCCTGGACAAAGCCTCCGAGTTATCATCCTACACGCTAAAAATGACACGTTTTGAAGAGTTGGACTGTGCAATAAGACAGGCCTGCTCTGTTCTTTCGGTGAATGATTGTAAAGATCTACAAATAAGGGCGCCCGGGTAGTGTGGTGGCAGATTCCCTGCCTACCAACACAAGGATCGCAGGTTCCAGTGTTGCCTCCGGTTTGGTCGGGCGTCCATACAGGCACAATTGGCCGTGTCTGTAGGTGGGAAGCCGGATAGGGGTACAGTATCTCAAAATAATCAGAAACATTCTCCAAATTTGCATAGGGCTATGTGTAGAATAGAATACCTTGTCATTGTACAATTAAGATTGCAACTTCCACATCGATGCTATAAAAATAAATAAATGCGGTAAAAACAAGGTAAAAGTACAAATAGGTAAAAATAACAACAAAGTAAGTTATAACACAAACAGTAAATAGTGTTAGACCTAAGTCAAAATTTTTGAGAAAGTTATACAGTATATAAAGTCTCGTTATAATGATTTAGAGGATCTTTTTTACCTTCACAAGGCTAACTTTTCATCTTATTTTTTTTTCCCATAACTGGTGGAAACAGGCTTCCATAATTTCAATATTGTTATTTTGATTTGGAGCTTTTCTAGTGTGCATGCCCCACCCGCACCTGCATGCTTCCACTGTCCCACAGACCTGACATGACATACAGTGGCATCACATGAGAAAATACAGTTTTGACTCAGTCTGTAATGGAAAGTCACTGATTGTTCTTGTGTTAGTGTTCTCACATCAAGTGTAGAGATGCAGCATTAACCTTATTTTTTTAAGATTCTTTTTTTTTTTAAACTTTTTGCCTTTATTGATAGTACAGCTGAAGGTAGACAGGAAAGGGGTGAGAGAGAGGGGACGACATGCAGCAAATGGCCGCGAGCGGGAATCGAACCTGCGGCAGCTGCGGTGAGGACTTTAGCCTGGGTATATGGGGCGTGCGCTCTACCACTAAGCCACCAGCACGCCCCAGCATGAACCTTATTTTGCCCTGAATGGCCCTCATTGTTCCTGCGGTTGAGGGAAAGCATAATCTTCAACAACAGAATTTTGTGTTTCTCAGTTTGCACGCTGTCTGATTACAAACAGTGAGTTATAACCACCCACACAGACTGGACTCTTCATGTGTTTAAATATGTGCCTATGAGGAAAAAGATGCATCTCGCACCAGGTGGGAGACAGTCGATCGCCTGTGTGACAATAAAACTCAAAAGACTCTCTGGTATGAGAGCCTTTATTAATACAAAACATAATTTTATAAAGACTTTTGGCAAGTGACTGTTACCAACTCTTTTTTATGGTGCCACGTTACCATGATCTGATAATTGGCATTAAGGTCAGGGCACTGGATTAGCCTCGTGCTGCATATAGGCCTCTTACGTAATCAGCAGTCCAAACTGAATAAGCTGCTAAGCTGGGGGAGCGCTGGTCAACAGTGAGAAGCTCTTCCTTCACAGACAATAAAATAATGATCTGGACTTTTCTCAGTTTTACATCAGGAGCCCCTTGTCTTATTTGTGAATTACATACTGTAAAATAAACAATACACATACTGTATACCCCTCCACATTTATGGTCTTAATAGAAAGCCAACTTAATTTTTAACGGCTTGCTTGTTTGCTGACCCACTGCTCCACAGTTGTAGGTAGGACTGGGCAATAATTCAATATGATAATTTATCGTCTTTCAATGACATCATATCATGATGAGATCATATATCGAGATATTGTGATGTACAATTACGTGGTCTAAATGGATCGATAACGAGCACATACTAACTCAAATTTCTCAGATAATCTGATGTGAAATATTTTGAGGGAATATAATTTGATGATTGTTGGCGATGGTTTTGTTTTTACATCACACTATTTGTGTGCATGCATGTAAACATGTTCAGTGTATAGCTGGAAACAATTATTTATTTTTTCTCTACAATTTCACTTGAAATTATTGTGTTCATTTTGCACAACAAAAAGAAATCAGAAATTAGACTTAAATTTAGACTTGTGAATATGAATCATTTATGATTTGTGTTTGTCAGTTGCCTCTCAATTTCAGAAGGTAAGTAGAGGAGGTGTCAAATGACATGTTGAGGTAAAAAAAACCAAATGTGAGCAGTGAAGTGTGATGATCCCCTCTGGGCCGGCACGGTTCTACGACAGCCCGCCTTCACAAAGGTGATTAATAAAGAATGTTTCTTTCTCGTGCACTGAAAGATAGAGCCAGACCGATATATCGGCCGATATTGGCCTGTCACAGACATATCGGTGTATATGTTGTCCGATATGAAAACTTTTTTTACAGAAGATATAATGTGGAAAACAATGCTGGGGTTGATTTTGAAATGGTGTCATTATGTAGTTCTTCATTTAAATAGTCAGCAATTGACTAACATATTGTACTATTTTACGTTTTAATTTCTATTTTTATTTATTCTGTTTTCTCAGTGTTCATTTTTAGAAAAGTTTGACAATGTAATACATTGTATGTAGGCCTATAATGTCTAATAATGTATACTAATGTTAAATATTCTTTAATTAAGTTATGTGTGTTATTTTCTTTAATTAAGTTATGTGTGTTATTTTCTTTAATTAAGTTATGTGTGTTATTTGAGCATTTTGATACTTTCACAGTGTTTTATAGCACCTAGACCTGCTTAATAATCAAAAAAGGAATGGAAAATCTCATTTTTTACAATATGGGACCTTTAAGTATAGGATCTAAATACTTCCTCCCCAGGAGGAGCCGGCCTGATCCTGATGGACCTCGTCCATTGATTTAGTTATGACGGCTTAATATTACACTCATTACATATGTGGCGCTTGCGGTGTGAAACTGTGCCTCTGCTCTTTTCCTGACTATTAAGGATTTATTTCTTAAAAGTCAATAAAATCTTTATGATGTTAACAGAGGAGGTCTTTGTTTCAGGTGAGGTGGCACACCTCTGTAATAAAACACTGTTTGATAGTAGGGCTGCACAATATAGCGTTTTTTTAAATTTTTTATCGTCATCGCAATACCAACTTTCACAACACATTGCGAAAGACACTCAGGGATTTTTTTCAGTTAGTTGAAAGAGAAAACTGCTAGTAGAAAACTGCTCTTTAAAATTAAAATCATTCATTTTTTTTAATGGTGCCTTTTGTGTTCAGTTCAATTTGTTCAATAAAATGTGAATGAAATAACTTTTTTATTCAACAAGCAGCTTGTTGTATTTTAGCAGAATACTGAAAGCAGCAGAAAGGCAGAATTGATATGACGTGACATGATATGTTTATTTATCACAAGTAATATCGTTATCGCAATATTCAACAATGTTATCATATATTTTCCTCATATCCTGCAGCCCTGTTTGATAGTGATACAACTCTGCAGCATCGAGGGAGAGTCACACAGCTTTAGCTTGATGTTGGGGATAGCAGTGATTTTGTATGATCAGTGTGTACATGTGTGTGTCAGACATGCCAAACTGAAGACTACAGACTATCACAGTGTTTATATACAGCATCTGAATGTCTTGGGTTTGGCATGTTTATTGTTGCTGGATTCAGAGTTATCACTGATTTGCTGTGTCTTAGATATAACATTTCACCACGTGTTGTGACATTTTTAGATTATGACATTTTTATGAGACAAAATAAAACTCTCATAGCCAGCAGCCAAACTGCTTTGCTTCCCATTAATTATAAATCAGGTGCAGTCTTGCCTGTTTATATGAAAACTGGAAATTATGCTTAATTAGAATTCTGCTTAATGACAGTCATTATGGCATATTGTAATTCATTATGGTATATTGTAATTATCGGTTGCTCATCACAATAACCACACTAGCATGTTGTTTCATTTTATCATTACAAGGAGTTTTAGTTTAATCAAGAACCTGATGTTTTTCTGGTGCCGCGGTCGGACCACCTGAATTAGTCTGACTGTAGAGATGATTTAAAGGGGACGTGTTTTCATGCTTTAATGTTAAAAAAAAACACATTCTTTTTCTCATCTCTGTCTGAAACGCTCTGTTTTAGTGCCTGTCTCTTTAAGACTCCCTCCCGACAAAGCCCAGTGTGTTCTGATTGGTCAGTGTTTCCGGGTCTTCCACATCTGCGCTCTCGGCGCGTCTGTACCGTCATTGCAGCCGGGGAATGACTGTAACGGCTCTTTCTGCCTATATTTAGGGCCTGTCCACATGTATCTGGATATTTTTGTACACAGATTTTTTCCTCTGTGTTTTGTGTTCATCCACATGTAAACAGAGTTTTACGTCACTAAAATGGATATTTTTTAACACGCCTTCTAAAGTGAATATTTTTTTAAACTCCGGTTACCGTGTGTCCATGTGGACATGCTATCCGGGAGATTTTAGGAAATGATGACATAATCTCCTCAATTCGTACATGCCCATTGTTGTGTAATAAGCATGTGCCAGAAACACACTGCAGCCTCCATGGCTAGCTCGGCTACATGCTACATGCTAACGGCTAATGGTAAGCGTCACCTTATTGTCCGTCCACACGAGTCACATTTCGGTTTCTCACAGCACAATGGACCATGTACCAGAAAGATAAAGAAATAATTAGCTTCTATTGTTTTACTATTGTTTGATCTGTTACTACCACCAAAGCTAAAGCTAACTGTATGCTCAGATTCTTCTTCTCTGGTATTTGATGTCGATGCAGCGTTTATCGCCCCCTACTGGCCCAGCGAGCGTTTATCTGTTCTAATGTGGACGAGATATTTATCAAAGCAGAGGTCGTGTGGACAGAATTTTCTTTTTTAAACAGAGAAGAAAAATATCCATTTATAAAAAATATCCAGATACATGTAGACAGGGCCATAGTATAGTTGTGACATCACAACTTCACGGAAGTCCTGACGGCTCGTTTAAAGGCGCAGTTTCTGAATACAGGCTGTGTGCGTTTCTCTGTGGATTGAGCATTTAGATACTTTCACAGTATTTATACAGCACCTAGACCTACTTTATAATCAAAAGAGACATGGAAATCTCACTTTTTACGACATGGAACCTTTAATACTTTGTCTATTTCAATGAATTCCTCGAGCTAACCCGCGATGCTGCGTGACACATGAGCAGCGAAGACGTTAGTCAGCCGACCTGGCAGCAGCCGGCAGGACAGTGATGTTTGTGGAGTGGGAAGGCCGGTGTGGGAGGCTCATTCCACACTGGTGCCAGGACTGTTTAGAGCCCTGTTGTGTCTGGAGTCTCTCAGGTCACTTTAATATCAGCCCAAGGCCTTGAATCGGCCCCCATGTTGCTCCAGCAATTACAGGAGGATCCCCCCTCCCTCCCTCTGCTGCTCGTCCTCACCCTCTTCCTGCTGTCCGCCACTTTGTTGTGTCTACTAAACCTCTCACATTCCTCTTCTTTTCACTTTCCGTTCTGGTTCTCCTTCACATTTCATTCCACTGACGCTGAACACAAAGCATGACATAATATTCGGCGCAAAATCCTATTTACTACGCCTCCAAACATTGCATCTTTGCAGTTCCAGAGATTTGAGTGAGAAATCCCCCCCACCCCCCCCCACCCCCCCCCCCCCCCCCCCCCCCCCCCCCCCCCCC
>JAOVVB010189392.1:0-11087 GCA_028570985.1 Heterobranchus longifilis | reverse complement strand
GTGCGTGTGTGTGTGTGTGTGTGTGTGTGTGTATGCGTGTGTGTGTGCGTGTCACTTTACACAGATTATAATTTGCTTGATGGAGCATTAATAAAATGTGATAAGTGTGCCTCAGGGCCCTATAATCAAATAGTGATTATACAGTGCTCTTTAAATCGGAAATCGGTATGTTTTTAGTCATTCTGTCTGTCTGTGCAACACGTTGGCTCAGAGTTAAATATCTTGACAAATAGTTGATGGATTGCCATTAATTTGGCCACATACTTGTGGCCCCCAGATATATAATCCCAATGACTCGGTGTTTTAATCATGTACAGTAAGCACACAAATTCACAGTGAAGAAGTGGAATACATGCAGCAGCAGACTTTTCCAGACTCAAATCTCCAGACTTCGCCTCTCTCATGCTGGAGATGATTTTACACAAAGTTTGCATCTAGCTTTTCCCATTTGGAATGCAGCCAGGTTTTATATTTGGGTTTGTCAAGCCAGCCCTCAGAAAACTTGGTAAATTAGTTGAAAAAGTTAAATACAATCACATTTTCAGGGCGTCTGTGCAGCCTTGTTTATTCACTGTGTGAAACGACATGATGAACGCAGACATTAAAGTTTGGACAACATAGTCCAAGTTTACTTTTCTGATAAACATTTCTGATAACATCACTGCATAACTGTTCAACATAAATGTTCAGACAAGTTTAATACTTGGGTATTTGTGATGCTATGTATATATGCAATTCAAAGATATTGCCGCATTTTCTTTTAAACTAATTTGGTCACGGATGTCCGAAAGCGCCATGAAAAACACTCTAATTTTAGAAATTCTGAACTTTGTATTTTGTATTTCAGAAAACAGAATCAGGGCAATAGTCTGGAAACACAAATATTTTTCCATACCCTCTTTTCTTTTTTCCATACTTATCCAGACCTGGAAATGACTAAAATCAAATTCCATACTTTTCTATACTGCGTAGGAGTACTGTCTGTGGAGTTTGGAGTCTTCTCATCATAAAACAGTAGAATTATAACTATTCATTTTGGGCATGGCTACAGACTTTCAATATTGCAGCCACAACTCTGAACTGTAACACCAACTGTGTTATGAAAAACAGCTGCTTGTAAAAATGTCATAAAAAGCAAAAACATACTTTTTGTGTGTCTGCATTATAAGTGCTGTGCTGCTAAAGAGCCGAGGTATAACACACCAATGCTTTTCAGGGTGAAGTAAGTAAGTGTGTGTGTGTGTGTGTGTGTGTGTGTGTGTGTGTGTGTGTGTGTGTGTGTGTGTGTGCGTGTGCATGTGTGTGTGTGATGAACTCTGGTTGACATCAGAGGTGATAGCAGGACAAAGAGCTGGAGGTCAGGGGACAGGGAGGAGTTGTTGTCTTTTGCGTGTTTGTGCGTGTGTGCGTGTGTGCTCATACCTTGCTGCATGGCATTATCCAGTAGGCGATGGCCAGGAAGGGCAGACCTACGGTGACCCCCAGCACTGTCCAGCACTTCACCCCGACGGACTGCTGCCTCAGACCGGGCAGGTTCTCGTACCAGATAGTCAGCAGCTGCTGCTGACAGTTGGGATGGGCAACGAACTGGAAAGAGAGAGAGACAAGGACAAGAATTTTAAATCAATGGGGAATAACAGGAGAGGAGACAGGGACACGGGGCAAGGCAGGTGAGAGAGGAGAAAGAAAGAGATAGAGGGGAAGAGGAGGGCAATTAGCAAACAACCATCAATCATGAGATTTTCTGGGAATACTAATTTGTTTTTCTCATCTTCATTTTTTCCTGAATGTTTTACAGATCAGCTGAGGGCTGTGTAAAGTTTTTATAGCAGCAACACAGTGAAAATACATTGTGCCTGTACAATACTGGCAGCTACACTGAATGGCCCAGTAGTTACTAAAAGGAAGAAGGTGGTTTATTTGACAGGCTGAAGTAACTGCAGAGGCATTCTTATTTATTAAAATAAAAAAGAAATCCTGAAAATAAATAGCATATTACATATTACATAAAAATATGATCAGACAATCTGTCTTGGCGTCTTTTCCTGGATGTTTTACACACAAACATGAAATGCTGTTAACAGGTTCATGAATCCCTCATAATGATCCAATAATCAATACATGACACTCAAGGTCATTCTGCACTATTGCTTTTATGTTTTGTACTTGAGTACATTTTGCTGCTAATACATTTGGAATTTTACTTTAATGGGACATTTTTACATCATGGGGTTATACTTTATACAATATTAACAATCTCGAAACTTAAAAAACTTAAAAGAAAATGTACACCAGTGTTTCAAAGTGGCACAAGTTAGAATATGGTGTGGTGGTACTTTTGTATTTAGTTTTGTTTTATATCTGAAAATCCAGTAGTTTTTGTTGTTGTTTTTTTACATCTGAAAGTCCAGTTTTACTTTTCTTGAGATACCATGAACTTATAGTATAGTGTTGTACTGTAAAAAAAAAAAAATAAAAAATAAAAAAATAAAGTTAACATATGGTTAAGGAGGTGTCCTCTATAAAGGAGATCAGGGTGGTCTATTTCTTCTTAATGTTGTTTTAAAGGTCCAATCTTTGGACAATATTTCCATTCATTATGTCCCGACCCAACATCCTGTTTGGATTTTAATGCCAAAAGCAGCAGATTACATTTATTTTCTCAATTTCTGTACAGTATAAAGTATAACACTAATTATGATCTCTGAAGTAATGCTACAGCTGGTACTTTCTTTTGTTTTTCTATTGCATCAATGCAACGGGTGTCAAATTAAGAAGGTTAAAACATATACTATATTCATGAGGAGGGCCTCTGGTGATGAAGATATTCCTAAATAGCTGAGTCTGCAGTCTATTGTGTATTAATTATAATCCAAATATATTAGTCACGATGCATTTGTATTCACAGCTGCCACTTGGCTTCATTTAGAATTAAAAAATGTCAACAAGCAGGTTGTGAAATCATTTTAATATACCCTATGCAAAAAGAAACCGGCACAAATAAGCACTGCGTGTTTACATTCATTACTGAAGCATGTTGGCTTTATTAGATAAGGCCTGGTCTGGCATTTCAGCATCTGCTGCAGACTTTACTCTGAGAAAGGAAGTGATAAATGAAAGCCACCGCTGGTCTGTTGAGGAGGGAGATGATGGATGTTTTTGTTCCAGCTGGAGGAAGGATGTGGACAACAGAGCAATCGATGTTCAGCAGGAGGTCAACTAGTGTAAAAATCAAACTCTGTGTTTGTGTATTGTTTTGTTTTTCCGTGTAAGATCTTAGCAGCAGATTCCATCTGGTCAAACCTGCTCTCCCTTGATTTTTGTTAGCCTCTTTGTTTTCCCCCTCTATCAATCCTTCCCCACCCAGCCTTGGCCTTTACATTCAGGGAGCATTTATCTGACGATTGACGTCCTCTGCTCCCATCCGCCGATCGAAACGCACGCACGTACAATGTGTATATGTGCACTCAATCATTTCTACATTCAGAGGGAAACCACACGCAGCCAAAACTCTCCGCCTGCACTCTAAATCGTAGTTAACATAGTTTCCCACCAGTGTCCAGTGTATCAATCCACTGACCCATGACATGAACCCTGTCTGCATCCAGCCACATGCACTACACACTGTCATGCTTCACGTGGTTGCCATGGCAATCTATCCCTCCCTCTCTCTCTCTCTCTCTCCCTGCCTCCTGTGTAATTAGCTCCCTGAGTATTGGTCACGCTCTCTTGTACAGGAAAAAACACAGCTCCAGCAGGCTGTGCACTGCCCAACACACACACACACCTACACTAACACACCGCCCTGCACATGCACACACCTGGGATTTACCTGATTAGAGAAAACATGCAGCACATGAAGGTCAACAGGCGTGTGTGTGTGTGTGTGAGAGAGAGAGATTATAGTAGGGAGAAATGGGGAAAAAGCATTTGGTTTGACATTTTGCAGGAACATCTCTGCTCAGCAGGGATTAGCTCTCTGAAACAGAGGCCAGTTTGTTGTTTAAATGTGGCCCTCTGAGACCACATGCACAGAAATACATAAACGTACTGTATGTACACCTGCATAAAATGGCTCATAGACACCAGCTTACTGACAATGTGAATATATCAGCAATCGGAGGCTCCTGGGCTGACGTCGGCCGGTCGGAAAAATGTAAACATATCGACCAACCCTGCTGTGCAGCACGTCATAAGTACCTGACGATGATTAAGACTGATGCTATGGAACCAAGGATTTCTCATTTCCATCCATCCTCACGTCTCTTCCTTGCACCTCTCTCTCACATCTTCGCTCGGAGGAGCTGAGACGCGAGGAAGAGACGCGAGTGAGGGAAGCGAGGAGACGCGTCGTTAGTATAATGAAAAGCACCTTATGCACGACCATCCACCACCCTGGCCTCCTCACCCTTGTGAGTTGCTGCTCTATAAAAATGTCACATCGCTTCCTGCTTTGGCATTGAACATAGCTCACATTAACCCTTTGAACTCTGCAATAGAAATTGTCCGCCAGTGCCTACACTGGTATTTTTGCTTACTGTGATGGAACTTATCTTATCTTCAAATGCTTCATATCCCTAAAATATGTACAACATAAGCTAAAGGGTTATGTAAGTCAATAAAATATAATAATTGATTAAGGTATTGAAATTGTGTCATAAATTAAAAAAAATCACAAAAATCTGACAAGTTTTTTCATCAGATTTCACTAAATAAACACATAAAACATATTGATCCAAAATATTTCTGAATATAGAAACATTAACAAAATATCTCTAAACAATCCATAAGTTATTTGAACTATGTACACTTTTGTGTTTTTGAGATATGCTCATTTTTATGAGTGCTAAGGTGTTTGCAACAGCTTGTCAAGCGGGTTTGGATGGCACGTCACGTATTGTTATGATGTCATCAACAGCGTAGAACGCACTGGACAGAAGCCTTATCTTTCTATAGCAAAAATAATTAAGTCTCTAGCTATTGTGGTTCTTATTTTAGATCTATTTGAACAGGATCATGTAAACAACAATCTCCTGCGGCCATTACAGGAAATGCACTGGCTCCACCTACCACACATCAGCCCGTTTTGGACCGCACATTACATATTGTGATGACATCATCAACAGCGTGAAGATGAGGTGAAAGACAGAATCCTTAGCTTTCTGCAGCAAGAAGAATAAAGTCTCCAGCTATTATGGTTCTTATTTTAGATCGATTTAAACAGGATCATGTAAACCACGTCTTCCCACGGGAGAGGGTTAAGCTGTTTGATTTAACAACCGCCACTGCCGTTTTTCTCAGTCCTTCGTACCGCGCTCCTGTATTTTGTTATTGATATTTGGTCCTAGAGGAATAGATTCTTGCAACAAGACTTCAGGTTTTGCATGTTGTGTAGTTGTATGGCAAGTGAACAAAATGTTAACTTTACATACAGCACTTCAGTTTCTTTTTGTCATCTTACCTTCTTGACTTCGTACTTGATGGCCAGAATGACGCGGCTGAGGCAGGGTCGGTTGTAGGCGCTTGGAGGGCACTGGTCCACGTCGCCGTTCAGTATGGCCTCCACTTCCTCTGTGTTCCGACAAAGGTCCAGCACACCCACCACGAAGTCCTTACACTGCATGGACAGCTTCCGGTAGTCATTCTGACAGGGGGACAGGAAACATGGAATAAAGGGACAGGAGGGAAGAAAGACCTGATTTAAAACAGAATTTAAAGGAAATCATTCAACAATTGATCTCAGACGGTGCAGCATTCTTCAAATGAATAAATGTAGGAAACATGAGAGGGATGATTCAGCAAATTGTGACTGAGCCTTCAGCTGCCTCCTTTGTTGTCTGTGTTGTTTTTTCACTGTCTAGTTCTTTTTCCTTCTTGTTTTACACATCTTCCCTGCACTTCTCACATCATGCCTCAATCAAAGTATCAACAAAACCCTCTTTGTGTGTCCTCTTGTCGTGTCATTTTTACATTTCTTGGTTTCATTTCCAGTTAAGGCTTGAAACTGACTTTCCTGCCCTCCGTGCCTGCTGGTCTGTGTGTGGGTCCTCACCTGTATGAGCTTGGATACTTTTTTTTTTATGGTTAATGAATTCTTGAGTTTAAAAATCTTAAAGGGTGATACTGTGTTTTGGTTCATGACCTTTCCATCTTGAGATAAATCAGTTGGGTGTATTTTTGACCTGATGTCTAAAGCAGAGAGCTGGATTCTCTTTATAAATAAAGTAACATCCTCGACTGTCACTAACTGTGGTGTGTAATCCTTGTCTCTTTGTATAACGTCTTTTGTATAACTCTGTATGTTTTATTTGTTTGTACAATGTATGCACCTATAGTGTGGAAAATAATTATGGAGGGAGTCCACTTGACTTGCTTTATCTTAATAGCCAAGCGAAGTTAAAGTACCAATTGTTTTTCTTTAACTTAACATTATGAAGTAAACATTGCTTGCACAATGTAATGGCTAAAGAATAATGACGCCATCAGTGTTTAGATAGGTTTATAGGTTTCCTATATGTCTCACTTTCACTATGCAATTCTGTCTGCCACCAAGTACGATCTCCCGGGAAAATGAAGGTTTGATTTACAGCACAAAGGAAGAGGATAGTGCTTGAGCTGCGCCTATACTATAAGATAATAAAAAAATAATGCGGACGGTCTGTAGTCTGAACCAAGATGGCAAACTTTATTGCCTCCCACATTGTCAACAGCAGTGTATTACAGCCCTAGACATATACACTGCATCACTGCTGACCAGAGAGCATTTCCCTAAGCAACAACAAAGGTAGAGTAAATGGCAGATGGTGGAACAACCGGAGTCACTGTGGAAATTCTAAGTTACCCGGCCCGTTGACAGAGGAGGCAAAGAAGACGAAGAGGGAGAGCGATAAAAAAATGTTCTTTCTATTAAGCTAGATCAGTAAGTAATAAAAACTGCCTACTAATTAATACTAGCAGGTGTTTTACTCTTTATCATAGCACTGAGATCAGGGTTTCTCGTTCAAACTGGGATTCAAATTTGACAAAAAAAAACATCACAGCGCTGTCACTGACCCACCATAGCCATGGCAAGGTGAAATAATCCTTCTCACAGGAATCTCACGTTGGAAAATAACTACAACTTTGTTACATTGCCAGATTTCATACATCAGAAACAATAGGTACAGCAGCATACACTTAAACCACGCAAAAGCTGAAAAAAGAGATCCATTCTGCTTTTGTTGTGGTCATTTTAAATGCTCATTTCGTACATTCCCATCCACCTGATTTATGCGCAGTTTGAATTTGCACATAAATTAATGGATGGAATTTGAATAAAATCCAAAATGCTGCAAGGTAACCATTCCACCAGCGGCTGAGAAAAACACCACAAAGTTGGGAGGAAGGAGAAGGAAGAGAATAAACACAGGAGGCCAATCCATTTATTCAATGAACATAATTGCCTTACTAGGAGGGAGGCAACAAAGGAATGGGGTTTTTTTTTCACTCTCTTTAGTATATTTGCATAACAGTAGTCGATGAAAACACTGATTTGCATTTTATTTTGCCAGCGTTTTAAACTTGTGTGTATCAATCAAATGTGAAAAGACTGCACACTTATAAATGATGCATTTATTTCAACTTATAAAGATTAACATTTCAACAAACAGCCTTCAGAATAACCTGACTGATGTTTGTACTCACTAGTGTTCAAGGCAATCGACATGAGGCCAGTCGAAGGCCTAACACATTATCAAGACCACAAGACAACAACAAGCACAAACCACAACGTTTCTTTCAGTTGATAAAGACCAAGACATCGACGTTATGAACATCAGAACTTGGATCTTTTTATGCTGAAACAAATGCATCAGAGTTATGAGTGTTCGGCTTTCCATTCTCTTATTTTGATGCCTGTGAGCCAGAACTTCAACAATAGGTGTTTTCACTGTTTTTTTATCAGCCGAATGCAAACATCACGAGTGTTGCTTATGTTGCTTATGTGTGAAGCTAATACTGAAGCTACACTACATATGGTCTACACTCATGGTCTTCTAAAAATTACATTCCCATACAACTAAATTGCATTCTCAATTTACATTTGTAAGAGAAACGTCGGATTTCGTTTGTTTTCGACGTTTCTAATCAAAGTTCACGGAGGCGGGGCGGACTCTAGCTCACCGGGTTAGAGCGCGCCCCCTGTAGGCTAAGTCCTGCAGTGGCCCGGGGTTGAATCCGACCTGCGGCCGGGTCACAAAAACACAGACTTTCACCCAGTAGACCACAGTTTGTGTCCCGTGCGAAACCAAAAGTCAATATTGTTATTTAACAAGCGTACTTATTTTAACCCAAACCTCAATCTATTCCTAAACCTAACCAAGTAATTTTGTTGTCTAAACCTAACTAGGGCTGCACCTAACGATTATTTTCATTATCGATTAATCTGCCGATTATTTTCTCGATTAATTGATTGGTCTATAAAATGTCAGAAAACAGTGAAAAATGTCCATCCCAGTTTCTCAAAGTCCAAGGTTTTGTCCACAAACCAAATATATTCAATAATATATTATATATATCATCATCTAATATGATATAAAACAGAGAAAAACCCAGATATTTAGTTTAAAATGATATAAAAATGAGAAAAACTCAGAAATATTCAGTTTAATGTGATATAAAACAGAGAAAAACAGGAAATCTCCATATTTGAGAGGAGGAAAACAGTGTTTTCTGACATTTTTGCATTTTACTTGATTATCAAAATAGTTGGCATGTCTGTCAATCAACTAATCGATTAGTCGATTAATCGTTGCTTCTCTAAACCTAACTAATTTTGTAGCAATACACAACAGTAACGAGTTGTTAAAACAGCGACTGTAATCCGGGAAATTGAAACATAATTGAGGATGCAGTTTAATTGTATGGGAACTGAATTTTGTTGAAGACAGGGTTGCCATAAATTATGAAGAAGATATGAGTTTTCGAGAATTTCATATAAATACAGTGATGGCGCCCCAATCCTAAGATAACAACTTGTGGGCACCCGATAACAAAATATATTATCTTTTGGGACTCTGTGCTCATCCAAGTGTTGGAAATTGCTCACAGTTCCAATTACCATTACTTAATGCAAAAATGTAATTGGGCTTCTACTTCTGGAGGCCTGGTAGTGGAAGATAACTTTGCCCACTTCAGTACAATTCTCAATTCCTGTCAGACATTTCCACCCTCTCTCCTCCTTCACGAATCCTTCCAGATTCGTCCCTTTGCCCCTCTGTGTTGCCCCCCACAGTTTCTCAGCCTTCTCTCATACACCACCTCCCCTCGCCCTCCTGGCTTGTTCTGTTCCTCAACATTTGGCCGAGCAGGTACAGGCAGTCGGCAGATTAGAGCTTCTGGCAGGCTTAGAGTCACAAAGGAGTGATTCTTATTGTGCATTCACCGCCAGGTTTGCTGTGTATTCAATCATACCATTGCCGTCTCCTCGGCAAAATCATCAATTCAGCAATTAATTTAACACGATGGAAAAATAACCAGTTCTACTCTTTTCTTTTGCTGTGAGAAGATTCGTACTGTATTCTGCTGCACCGACTGAACATGAACATCATTTGCATTCCTCCAGCATTTGACCCTTTTAGTAAGGGAGTTTCGTTCTAGTGTGACGTGAACAGTGTCTGTCTTGAATATAAAATGGTGTAATTAGTTTTGCGAAGTGACAGTGTGACCGTGTCGCCTGGGACTCAGCTTGTCAAGTCGCCACTGGCTGCTTTTAGAACAATAAGGCACATCACCTGTTTCTCTCTCAATGAGAGAGAGAGAGAGAGAATCAGAATCTCACTTCCTACTGCACTGTGAGAAATATAAGGATCTAAGAGAGCTTTTCTATGAAAAGATTAACGGCATATATCCTGAGTTTATCCATCTCCCTGATCCTCAGAAACTGCCCTATCTCTGTGGGGAGAAAAGTCAGTGTGCAGCATTAGCTGCAAAATATGTCGACAGTTGTCACACATTGAGAGAAACAAGCTCTACAGTAAATATTTCTGAATGACTACATCTGTAAAAATACCACCAACTACCCATATTATTATATTGTATTGTTTTTGATGTGAGTGTTGATATTTTGCATATTATTGTATATTTATTTCTTATTAATTGTCATTGTTAATAATCTTCTGTACTGCTTTGGTAACATAGGTTTTTAATCTGTCATGCCAATAAAGTTAATTTGAATTTGAATTTGAGAGAGAGAGACATAGAGAGAGAGAGAGAGAGCGCAGCGGTGGTCGAGCGAGCTAGCGAGTGAATGACTGGACGCCATTAGCGAGTAAAAAGCAGTCAATCACTACTAAATGCTCACTATCACTATCCTCAGTCATATTTTAAGATGCTACAAATTATATCCGGCTACAAAAAACCCCCAGAAAAGTCGGAAGTCGTTGCTATGGAGACGATACACCGCCTCGTCATATTGGAACGTTGCAGACCAGCACATACTGTAGTAGTTGCAAGTTTCAACTCTTTAGACAGCTGCAACGTATGTCATACATTTTTAAATCTGACCCTTCAGGCTTGAATTTATCATAGAAAAAAAACCCTGACTGACATGATAACATTGGTCAAAAGGCTCATCATTATCTGCTAATTAAAAAAGTTAATTCTGGGCTTCAAGCAATGGCAGCAAGCATCTATGGGCCCTTTGGGGAAATGATGGAGGAGGTGGCATTTAGGTATTCACCTTCTGGTTGCTAAGTGGAAGAGATCAATAACAATCTCATGTCTGTTTACATTCAGGGAAAAAGCAAGCTTCGGGGGAATGCACATGTACAAAATGTTTTCTTAATCAGTCAGATGACATCATAATATACACTTCAAGAAAACACACACACACACACACACACACACACACACACACACACACACACACACACACGCAGTATATGTGAAAATCCAATCACAATTCAGCGTATGTGGTTTGTGCCTTGGGGGGCTGAGATAAAGGAAAGGGAATGATGTTGTGAGATTGAAAATGGAGACAGAGCAGTGTGAAGCAGAGTGAGAACGGTTACAGTCGAGTGAACTGAGGGGGACATGAGCCAAGCATGGAG
>JAOVVB010189371.1:0-11087 GCA_028570985.1 Heterobranchus longifilis | reverse complement strand
GAACCAGTGGGCTACATAAATGTAGCAGCGGACTTTTATTTTGAAGAAATTAAAAGACATTTTCACCATAAATTGGTGCATTAAAATTCACCAGAATGCAAGAAAATAAGTGTTTGATGCTCAAATTTTCCTAGGGGTGGACCCCCAAACCAACAGAAGCACATTGCATTCACAAAAGGAAAGAAATTAATTATCTCATAATTATGAGGTATTTTCTTGTGATTATGAGATCTTTTTTTGAAATTCTGAAATAGTAACTCATACCCCCCCCCCCTCATGTGTCCCTCGCAATGTTGAAACAAAACCTACGCCCTTGCAATGGGATGTACTGATTAGATCATGATTTGCAGTGCTGAGTGTGCACATCTGATACCTGTGTGACCTCGCTACTTGCTTTGCAGCACGCGCCCGATTCTCCTTTTTTGCAGACATCAGCCTCCTCCAGTCCATTGAGTTTATCACAGCCCATTCGTTTAGTCTGGAAAACAGTGGACACAGTGGAAGTGTTTAACCCTTTGAACTCTATCGTATCCCTAAAATCTGTACATCATAAGCTACAAGGTTATGTAAGTCAATAAACCATAATAATTGATTAAGGTGTTGAATTTGTGTCATAAATAAAAAGGATTACAAAAATCTGACATGTTTTTTCATCAAATTTTACTAAATAAGCACACAAAAGATATTGATCCAAAAATATTTCTGAATATAGAAACATTAACAAAATATCTCTTAACAAACCATAACTATTTGAACTATGTAAATTTTTTTGCATAGTTTTTCTGCAAAAATGCAGTATTACTTAGCATATTTGGAGTATATAATTCATGTCTAGGTAAGAGCAAAGGGCAGCTGTGTTGGCATTACCGATAGGTCTTTCTTGGTGCTGACTGCTGCTGCCGCAGCCTTTAGCTCTTTCAGCTCCTCATAAGGCAGAGTGACGCTCTCGGAGACGGAGGAGAGCTGGTCGGGAGTGGACGCCTCGGAGTCTTCTGGCATCGGGATGAACTCTGCGTTCTCAAGCTCCTGTTGGACGAGAACCTCCCTGAATTAGAACATTGTGAGTCTCCATTCAGAGGTTTCTGTTTTATGATTCAATCTAAGGTTTCCTCATTTCTTGGTGCTTTCATGATGACAAACCTTTCTGAGCCAGAGAGGGCAGGAGCTGTCCCCAGTCTGACTTGCCAGTGACATCATGGGTGTCTCCATGAAGCACCCCTCCGTATTATCCTCCAGTGTACCCCCAAGACCCCGGTCACGACACTCCGTCTCTGAACCAGGTTCTATGTCCAGATCCACTGTGGATGTAGACGCCTCGTGGCCCAGTCCTATGTGTACACACATCGACACATCGACACACACAAACAATGTAGACTTGCAGGTGTAAATGTAGACTTAGTGTTACCTACTTGTATTATTTTCCCTTAACATATTGAATGAATATTATTTTATTTTTTAGTTTCTTAAATAACCAAAAATGAGTTGAAAAATTTTTTTATATTCTGATTTTCACAATGTCTGTGCTGCCTTGTTTATTCACGGTGTCCATGGAAACGACGATGAACGCAGCAATTAAGGTTTCCTTGTGCAGAAAAGATAGTTTGTTTACTTTTCTGATAACTACACCTCTGCATAACTGTTGCTTGTGATGCTATGTATATATGCAATTCAAAGATATTGAAAACAATAATCTGGTCACGGATATCCGCATACAATTATTATAAGGCCCGCACTCTCTCACACAGTTGTACAAAAAACAGCCTATCTTTTAGAAAACAGAACCGGGGCAACAGTCTGGAAGCACAAATATTTTTCCATACTTTCTTTTCTTTTTTCCATACTAAAATCAAATTCCATTCAATTGCAATACACAAATGAGTGACCAAAGAAAAGTATTTACCACTCCCAATTGATAATCCACTGCTGTTGGAGCGAATAGTCTTGGAGTTGAGAACTTTCTCTGCAAAGGAGAAAATATATTAGACAGCTGTCTGCTAGCGCCAGTACACTGTGCAAGTGTCTGGTTGTGATTACTAACCCATTATGATAATGGTGTGCCAGCCACAGCAGGAGAGGTCCGGTACATGGTGGAGGGAACCGAAGATCGGCCTCGGCATGGCAGGGCACACCTCTGAACCAAATCCCTTATCGGCCGGCATCCCAAGTCGCCCGTTTCCTGCGTTTCCCCACGCAAAGATATGATTGTCTGCAAGAAATGAAAGCAGGTGCTGATATAACCTCAGGGCATATCATTGAAGGTTCTGGATTTTAAAAAAAAACTAATTCCTACCACCATTGTAATATTATCAAAAAATACGCAATACTGGCCCAAGATCAACAAGAGCCTCCACTAGAGGGGACTGTTGTGTCCAATTTCGATCCACAAATTTAGTCAGACTGCTTTTTCAGTCAAGGCAGCTGGGCTGTGGAACACCTCGCCGATTTATATTAAAAGCTGCAGTACTCTGAAAGAGTTTAAATCATGAGAAATGGCTGAAAGGAGGACAGTCTGTAGTTATTAGAAGGCTGCGCTGACAAATGGGAAATGTAATTTTATGTATTTGTTAAATGTAATCAAATATTGTGATGGGGATTATTTGTAGGTCATGTATTGATATATTGTATGTAATTGTATTACGTCATAGAAATGCTGTGTTAAATTACGGGTTCTAGTTTTTTATCTTATGCTCAGAATTGTGTGCCACCGTTGACTCCAGCCCAGCTATCTCTGATGCAATATATTTATTGTGCATCGTCCCTGTCAAATAAACAACAAAGAAAGACCAAAAATCAGGGGCTTCTGCAAAGGAATAAACGTGCCTCAAACCTTGACATAAAATCAGAAAAACATACATATTATTGCCGTAGATGCAGCACAGGACTGCACACGTTCTTACCCTCAGTGGCTGCAATGGTGAAGCCGTCTCCACAGGACACTTTGGTCACCGTCTTCCCTCCAAAGGGTCCGACAAGGAGTTGGACACCCTGGTGTTTCTTGAAGTCCTTCACACCCAGCTGTCCGTACTTGTTGCAACCGAAGGTGATCAGACGGCCACGTTCTGCAAAGCCAGAAATCATATGAAATGCTGTTTCTTTGAAAATGGTGACAATTTTCACTTACAAAAGAACTATAAAGCTCTTTTTTACCGTACCATCAATGGCAGCGGTGTGGGTCTTCCCCGGAGCTATGGCCTGAATCTTGAACCGCGACAGCTGCTTTACCAAGGTCAGTGTGGTGATGTACGGGATCCCCTGACAACCCTGGTGTGGTGTACAAAAAAAAAAAAACACGTATAAACATAGCTGCGTCCCCTAAAGTCTGTATTATTACAGTCCTTTAAGTATAACCCTGTACCTCTCCAGGGTGGTTTTTGAGACCAGAGATTCCCTGGTTCAGACCAAGCTTGTTGAATTCATTGTTTCCACATGCGAGGACTTTGCCCGTTTCTGTTAAAAAGAAGGTTCCATCGCTGGCACATGATACTGAGGAGATGGTGGCGCCTTTAGGGATCTCCACCTGGGAAAACCAGAAAACAGACAGTACTTATGAAATAAACAGCTACAAATAAGACTAGTCCATCATATTGCTTAACACTAACTCCCAATTGTACATTACTATGTTTTGATAACATATTGAAGTCCCTCAGTTTTTGACTTTTCCTAAAATTGTGTTGTGTTTCACTCCCTATTGTGAAATATAAATCCAGTTCAAAAACAGGCATTTATACCTATAATCGCCACCGGGTAAAATTTACCCCGATATAAAAAAATCACACGGTTTATGTTTAAATATTCTATGTTGTTAGGCAATGACATTCGTTACAATGTGTGATCTGCCTAAATTAATAACTGATTAGGTGAAATTGTGCACTTGGCTTTATGATGTCAATTTTTTTGCGACATTAAATTATCCATTTGGTTTATTTAGAGTAATTTGGTCATTTAAATCAGTGGTCCTCAAACATTTTCACGTCAAGGACCCCTAAACTAACACAAATTAGGCCACGGAGCCCCACTTGTTAAGATTTTGTCTCAGGGTCCCCTGAGGATTTTTGCTTTTAGATGTTTTATTACAGAGAGTGGATGAAACCCATGACTAAAATAGTCATACATTCTGTCATTGTGTTATTCATGGATGGAATTATATAGTGAAAATAAATGACTCTCCTGAGGGTCCCCTAGAGCCCACTTTGAGAATCACTGATTTAAATAACGTAGGCTGTCTCACTGTGCGATGAATGTCGATTTATAATAATATCACACCACCCAAATATGCAAATATTTTCTTCTAATACCTCTTTTCAGTGTCATTTGAGATTGATTTATACTGACGGCCATGCAAAGTGATCTGTGTTCTTAAAGTTAGAGTATAAAACACAGGTGAGGACTAAAGAAACTCATTTTATGACTTCAGACATTCCTTTATGAACAAAAAGATGATTTTTTTGTACTACAAATGCAGTGCCAGGTACACAGGTAGATTTTACCCATTGGTGGTTTTAGGTATGCAGCAACCCCTGGTGGTCCTACACTTTGTATCTAACTGGCTCCTGCAGGGTTTCAGCCTCGTTATTGACAGACAGTCAAGAATATGCCAGAGCAGGAAAAAAAATCCTACCTGCATCGGAGAAGAGAAGTCATCCTCACATTCCAGGCCAAGACGCCCTGCAGCAGGAAAACACTTTTAGTATGACTGTATATTAAAAACAGGGCCACTGTCTCCACCTGCTGGCTACAGTTATAACAGCATAAACAACCTGACCAGCTCAACAGTAAACACAGCAACTGTATTGTACCATACTCTCCGCAGCCCCAGGAGTAGATGTCCCCGCTCTGAGTCAGGACCACCACATGGTTGTCTCCACACGAAACCTGACGGACGGGCCGCTCCTCAAAAAACTCCAAAAGCACTGGCTCCAGAATCTCCATCCCGAACTCGCCCTCCACTCCAATGCAGCCGTAATAGTCGGACCCAAACATGTACATCTGGTCCTCATCTGCAAAAGCAGCAGAGGTTAGGCCTGTCACAATAATTACATTATCGACTCATCGAGGTCAGCAAAAACTATCCAGGTCATGTCCATATATTGTATGATAATGCCCGTTGTGTTTACATGCGTGTTTGTTTACATAAGAATGTCACCAACATTTTAACCAACATGATGTCAGAATAAACAGCGGGGTTTTCCCTGCTATTATAAGACTTGGTCATAATGGACTTGGTTTTAAAGTTGTACTCCACAGCTCCGCTCGGGAACATTGTTTTGTTTTTTTGAGAGCCCATTACCGTTAATGAGCCGGTATGTTGTTGTTGTTTTTGTTGTTGTTATTACTTATATCTACTTATAGCTAATATGTTATTACTTTGTACTTTTGGTTAACAGTGGTCCTAACCATTAAGGAGCTGGATTGGCAATAATGATTTTCTATACACCCTGTGCCTAATGTTTAATATGTATTTAAATGCAATTTTTGTAAACAGAGCCCAAGTGTCCATTTTATGTTTTGGTTGTATGGATTTATTTTATTTATGTTTTATTTATTTAGGATATTTTAATATTTAAGCTTAATAGCTTATTCTTAAGAATGAAAAGTGCATTGCTCTTTGAAAGGGTGCATTTGAAATATTATGCTATTGTGTTATCATTATATCAGTGGCATAAAATGGTCTTAAAGTTACAATAATATAATTTATTGCAATATATTTCTGGGACAATATAGTATAATATATAGACAAACTAGTTATCGTGACAGGCCTGGCAGAGGGTTCAAAAAGTGTGTCTTTACAGGAAAAAGCTTTGTCTGAAGTTCCTGTTTTCGCAGGAAGCTTTCCTCACTCACCGGTGATGCAGGCAGTGAAGTCAGCCCCACACGCCACCTGTCGGATGGCCTTCCCCTGCAGCTTCTCCACCCTCTTTGGCTGCCGGTACGAGGCCTGGTCTCCATGTCCCAGCTGGCCCACCATCTTGCCTCCGCCTTGGACATTCTGAAGAGAAGTTTGTGAAAGCTCCTTGTATTGAAGCACAAGAAGAAGTGCATCTCAGTGTATCTCTTGATAGATTAATACTCACAGCCCACGTGTACAGCTCCTTTTCCACAGTCACCACTGCAAAGTGACACTCCCCTGCACACACATGCTGGGCACTGCTGCCTCCTTTAAACGTGTCCAGTTTCTGGGGGGTGAACTTCCCTCCGCCCCAGAAGTACACCTCCCTCGAGCGTGTGGTCACCACGGCAACAGGGGTGTCAGTCACTGTACTCAGCCTATGGCGCAGCCAGGACAACAAATCAGTTAGATACTGCAAGATTTTACTTTTAGGGACCATAAACAGGCTTAATAAGTTCCTGAAAATGTAATAAAATATCCTGACTGATATTGTAATAGCATTTTAGGGGTGCAATTGAGTAAAAGTAAAAGAAAACATTTATTTTTTAATTTTTGAAATTAACTAAATTTTTTAATCAACTTTTAAATGTACGTAAGTATTAAAGTCAACTTTTTTTCTTAATTTCAAATTCAATTTAAACCCCTTTTTGAATAACATGACACATAAATGTTCTATACTTGCACACTTTACATTTCCAAGAAAAAAAGCATACTTTTTTTTTTTTACATTATTACACTATCTGTCAAAATTATTATATCATCAGTTTTGAAAAACCTGAAAGGTTTTACATTACTGGTAAACATGTTATTACAATATCAAGCAGGACATTTTATTACATTAGCTACAAGGCTTTTACACTGGAGAATATGGAATATGTGTTAACAACTTACTTTGGTTTTTTCATTGCTGAATTCAGCAGGGCAACTCGCTCTTCAAGCTCCCTAACAAAGAATCAAGTTGTCAGTGTGTTGTCATGGGTGTTTCCACTTTGTTGCATCCAACATAACCTAAATGATTAAGGAGATAATGAAAACACCCTTTTCCTTTTCAGCCAACTTACTGTCTGCAGCAGGAGATGAGTGGCTGGTCCAGAATCTGATCAGATGTAGGCCTCTTTGCAGGATCCTGCAACACAAAAAGATCACAACAACTTTACAGTGATATTCCTCACAGAGGCCAGATTTTTGCTGAGCACACAGTATAATGTCTGGACTCAAACCATTTATTTAATCTGACACCTACTTGATCGAGGCACTCGTACACCAGTTTGATCAACGCAGATGAATAAACATCCGAGTTCACCTCCATAGTCCAGTTTCCCTGGACTATTTTCACACAGAGGTTCAGAGGGTTCTGGTGGACACAAGATGCACAATTAGTTCATTCTGGTGGTGGAAAAAAACAATTTTCTGATTAATGCAAAGCATTAAAACTATAGAGTGCTGCAGGAATGAGTCCTAAAACCCGGGAATGGCTTTGCATTTTTGCACTTCTGGTTCCCTTGTCTCAAAATCAATGTGTTTTTTTAATGTGTTTTTGTCTGTGGTTAACACAAGCTTAAGACATTTTTATGTTTTGTTCTATGACATAAAATACATCAGTAAATACCCCAGCTTGTGAATTTGGAAGCTTTTATGTGTAAAGGTAGCTGCTAACAAGTGGCTCAATGAAACTACAGAAGTTGTCAGGAACACTGAGCATCATTGTCAGTTTAGTAGTGATGACGGTGAGTCATGCAACCATGTTGTTATTTGTTTATAGCCCAACATTAGCTTTTTACTTGTTTACGCTTAAAAAAAAAATCATAAAAGTGGTGTTCATTTGTGAAGATAATCTTGCTGGGAAAAAAAAACCCTGTGTAATTATCATAAACTTTTGTTTGCCACAGAGATTATTTTCTGCAATAATCAAAATTCCAATGGAAAAATCAGATTGGCTTTTTGTTGAGGGAACCAGGACGATGCTAACTTCTGGGTTGGTCTACAAAAATACGTCATCCCTGCAACACTTTATTTCTAGCAAGTTAGCAAACCTACCGTTGCATCAAATGTTCTTGTAAGAGCCAAGACTTCAAAAATGACACAACCCATGGCCCAGATGTCTGATTTGAAGTTATACTTCGTTCCCTGGCACAATTCAGGGGACATGTAATATGGAGTTCCCACACACTGGATTTAGAGAGGAAGAAAAAACAAATTAATATTTACTAAATAATAGCCAGTCTGGTGGTTAAAGATGCTAGGGGGGGGGGGGGATCACAACTCACAGTCTCTGCCATTGAAAACTCAGAGTCTAGCTTCTTAGCGAGGCCATAGTCTCCCAGCTTGATGAGGTCAGTCTTGGTCAGGAAAATGTTCAGAGTTTTGATATCTCTGCAAGAAAAAAATCATGGTTCCATTGCATTGTTAAATTTTTTTTTTTAAAAGTCCTGCAGATGCCATTGATAAGAGCATCTTACCTGTGTAAGATCCCTGCCTTGTGTATGTGGGACACTGCTGACGCAATTTGGTACAGGTACCAAATGACCACCTACAGAAGCATGTTAAAGGTGAAGATATAATAGAGAATACTCTGTTTGCATAAAATAAATGCCCTGCAATGCTGCACTCATACCTCTTCACTGAAGAGTTTCCCATTCTGGTGGTTGATTTTATCGTACAGATTTCCTCCTGCGATGAGAAGACCATTTAGCGTTCTGTCACAGATGAACAGCATTCAAACTAACCTCGGTCAAATCTTCAGTGGACACAGTATTTACTTACCATTACAATACTCCAACTCAATGAGCAAAGTGTTTTTATCCATGAAGTGGTTGAAGTAGGCTATAATGTTGTTGTGCTCCAGGATGGAGAGGATGCTTATTTCGTTCATGACATCTCTGCGCTCCTTGTCGGAGAGTGAGTTCAGGTCCACCTCCTTCCATACCACCAGAGAGTTGTCCTAGGGAAGACAGAGGGGACATGCCATTAAACAAGACCAGTGAGAGCCGCAAATTAGCGTCCAGATTTGTCCCACCAGATGACAGAATGCACAGGTTCTCCAAGGTCCGTATTAATTGGTTAGGGAATTGATAGACAAGGAAAATCTTCTAAGGTTTAAAACAAAAAACTTTTATGAAATATAATTGGTTCAGAGTGAATTTTTTTGAAGGGAGGGGTAGCATGAAATAGGGATGCACCGATTGTGAAATTCTGGGCCGATACCGATGTTTAAAATAACAATTTGACCAATAGCCAATGATGACACTGATGTTTTTATGTTGTTGTTTATTTTGTTTTTGTTATTTATTCCCCCCTTTTAGCCAGGGAAACAAAGAAACCGTCATATTTAAAAAATAACTGAACTGTAAATTAGGGCTGCACGATATGAGGAAAATATGCAATAACGTTGTTGAATATTGCGATAACGGTATTACTTGCAATAAATACAGTCACATCAGTTCTGCCGTTCTGCTGCTTTCAGTATTCTGCTAAAATACAACAAATTGCTTGTTGAATTTTCTACTGATACTCTCTTTCAACTAACTCAAAATATCCCTGAGTGTCTCTCGCAATGTGTTTATTGCGGAAGTTGATATTGCAACACAACAGATAAATATCGGCCGCTGCCATCGGTGAATGTCATCTTATTTGCCGATATCCCGATTGCAGTCAACAAGGTGAATATCAGCGAATATCGATACCAATGTTCAGCTGATATATCTGTGCATCCCTAGCATGAAAGGGTCTGCACCAGTGTCAGAAATTAAGGGGTGCAAAGGGCAAACATTATATGCAGCACTGCTACATATAAATGCAATAGCATACTTTTTATTTACTCATGTTGGCAGGCAGTGATTACTATATGCATTTTAATCTGTGCTTATTTCACATAAAAACAGCAACTTTATGCAATTATTATTATTTTTCAGTAAAACAGGCTAAAGTTGCCCACCCCCCAATTAGGTTTTTTTTCCCCATACATTGGTCTGCACACCCATATACTACAATATATGGGACTACAGGACAAAGAAGCAAGGCATGGGAAAGTCATTTATCTAGTTCTCGCTCAGGAATTTTTCACATGGGTATGGAAACAGAGGAACAGTGAGCAATTCAGTTGGCCAAACACATCCTGTACAATATAAGTAAATCATAATAATCCACTTAGAAAATAAGATGTAGCACTATCAACAAGACAATTCTGACATATTCAATTAGTGTGTTTTCACTGTAAGCAGCTTTTCTAATAATTTATGACAGCAAACTCTGACCAAGTTAAAGTTGTGGGGACCTTGTAAACATACACAAGACATGTTTTCCTTGCCCTGTTGTGAAAAGTAGGTCAATTTAAGGAACACTTTCAAAAACAATGTGATTGTTGCATTGCACAATGTGTGATCCGTGCCTTTTAAAGACAAACAGACAGCTGTGCTGGGACAGAAAGCCAACTTAACGTTACCTCGGTTCTTCTGTACAGAGTTGCTTCACCAAACGCCCCCCTCCCGAGGATCCGGATAGGAATGTAATGCAACTTCTCCTCTTCGCCATTATACGAGCCCGATGATCGCTCACTGACCACAGACCCGCCGCCCAAATCTGAATTCAGCGAGTCGAAATGTCTTTCATATTCCACCAGTGACATTTCTGTTTAGGGACTTGTTAGCCAGTGTCAGTGATGGAAATAACCCGACCAGGCCTAACGACTACTCTTTCTTAAAGACTGCTACAAAACCGTAAACGCGTCTAGCATGTTACCCGTGTCGGCTAACGCAGAGGCCTGTCAAAGTATGAAGTTACCAAATGCCTCAAAGACACTCAACAACACACAATGTAAGAAAGACACAACGTAGCAAAATACGTGCAAATATAGTAGTTGCAACAGCGTCAAGCAAGACACAACAACAATGTGGACGTTCAGCCAGCTTTCTGATGTTTCACAATAAAAGCCGTATCTTCGAGAGTGTTGTCATGTATTTTACGATGAAGGCCAGCAGAGCGCATTTCCGGTGTTACATCGAAATATTTGACCACCGAAATCTGTGACCGCGGATGCCGCTGTTGTACATTTTCTGCATGTGTGTTGTCGCAAAACGGAGAAACGGAGAAACGCGCACGAAGAACACTACACGACACGCCCACTGCACGACACGCCCACCGCCGCCCTACTGTGTTGTGATTGGCTAGTAGTCGTAGCTCGACGTGCCTCGACGTGTCCTGT
>JAOVVB010189351.1:0-11087 GCA_028570985.1 Heterobranchus longifilis | reverse complement strand
GTCTAAACCCCCCCCCCCCCCCCAAAAAAAAAGTCATAGCAGTGTCTCGTCAAAAAAAAAAAAAAAATTAAAAAACGGCAGAGTATAGTATGTCGTCAAAAATGCCATAGTGTAGTATGTCGAATTTTGCCAAAAATCCAAAATGGCGAAAATGCCTCATATTCTAATGTTGTCTAAAAAGCCCCCCAAAAGTCATAGCACAATCTCTCGTCACAAAAAAATAAAAAAGTCCATAGTATAGTATGTCAAATTTTGCCAAAAATCCAATATTTTGAAAATGCCTCATCCTTTTTAGTATGTTGTCTAAAAAGTCCCCCAAAAGTCATAGCACAGTCTCTCTTCACACAAAAAAAAAAACGCCAGATGTCTAAAGAAGTAATGTAAAAAAAAGTGAAAGAAAATTACATAGTATATGTCGAAAAAAAGTCGAAAAAACTGAAGAAGTATAGTATGTTGAAACAAACGTCATAGTATAGTATGTCGTCATACAAAAGCAGGGGAGTGGAGGCTGCGGCAACGTGTGGTGGTGGAGTAGATTTATGAGGTAGGAGGGGGCCTGGCCATAGCACGTCATCAAAAATCTTGCCAAAAAGTCATAGTATAGAATGTCAAAAAAATGAAAGAAAACTAATACTATAGTAGTCAAAGAAAATAGGAAAAAAAACCTGACGTAGTATAGTATGTTGAAAAAAATGAAAAAATGACAGTATAGTATGTCGAAAAAAGTCATTACGGCATACTTTATGTTGTTTTTCACTTTTTTCGACATACTATGCCATCATTTTTCTCAACTTACTATGATTTTTTTTCACTTTTTCAAATTGTAACTTGATGAAGGTCTGTGTACCGAAACGTTGTTTCTGCTATTCCTAAGAAATGGTTTTTAATTGCAAGTGAAGAGTACAGTGTGCGGGAGTCCTTTCTTCGACATCTTTCTTCGACATTTTTTTCAAGATACTATACTATGACTTTTTTTAACAAACTACTCTTTTTCAATTTTTTGACATACTACACTGACTTTTTTTCGACATACTATATTATGATTTATTTCAGTTGTTGCGACATACTATATTGAATTCTTCACTTTTTCTACATACCATACTATGACTTTTTGACATACTATATTGCAACTTTCTTTCACTTTTTTCCAACGTACTATACTATGACTTATTTAGCTTTTTTTCGACATAGCTTACTATGACTTTTTTCCACTTTTTTTCCCAACATAGTATACCATTACTTTTTTGACATACTATACTGACTTTTTCAACATTCTATATTATGATTTCTTTTTTTACATCTATTACTTTTAGCTATACCTATTGTAATCAACCCATTACTTTTAACTGTTTAGACTTCTCTGCTCACTTACTACCTATTCACACACACTCTGAACACAGATAGTGTTCAGGTGTTACAGCTCACTCAATATGTGGATTTATTTTTCCACCTTTTATTGGAGTTGAGCTACTCCACAATCTTTCCTCGTCCCCCCGGCAACTGCAGCAGAAGTATCCCTTTGGGTACAAGTACACCTGTGTGACAATCACTTAACTAGTTTAGCTTTCTGTCAGTATACTCTACACATCCAGGCATCCTGGTCTGCAGTTCAGTAATGTTGGAGCCGAAATTATGATTTTTATATTAACTTTCATTTTGCTAGTTGCGTGCATAAATAGAATGAAATATTGAGAATAAAAATAGACATAAACATAAGCTACTGGAGCTGTGGTAATTAATTGTTGGGAATGTGGAGTGTGGGCACGCCCCTTTTGACAATCAGCTTTGAGATGGTGATTGAGCCAGCTGATATTTAGGAGCTGAGCTGTCATTCCTTCTTTGTTCTTTGGTTTTGTAGCCACACGTTTTTTTGACCGCTGAGTACCTGCGAAGTGACAGTGAATTTAAGTTGTTTTTTATTTCGACTTTGCCTTCATCCTCTGTTCCTCTGTACGCCATCTTGTAAGAGCAGATAGTTTGTGGAAAAGAAGAAAACATTTGCATTTTGAATGAGAAAGAAAATACATATGTCAAAAGAAAGACATCGGTGGATACAGTTTGAGCGTGTCGACCCAGGCGCATTCCAAAGACCAAAAAGGGAGAAAATATGCAGGTGAAAGTCCATCAGTGTATTTGCACAACTAAGCACATTATCTGCAGATGTCCTTTTCCCCTTTCCCACTCTGTCTCTTTCCTCTGAGGGGAAATGGCTTCAGACTGTGAGATCACCTCTCAAGTGTGAAACACACTGACTCAGCGTGTGTGTGTGTGTGTGTGCGTGCGTGTGTGCACACATGTATGTGCTATATGTGTATATGTATGTGTTGTCTGCCACAGATAGATTATATTAGTCAGTCTCCACTTCCTCCTGCCAAAACAGCTCTAGAGGAAGTGTGTATGGCAATGAAAGGAATGTGTCTACAGTGGTGTCTTCCAAAAAGTGTAGAAATGCAAAATGCTTCTGGAGCAGTTTGTGCAGATGACACATGCAGGTCTTTAAAATGTTAATAAGATGTTTTGTTTTTTAAGTAGTTCTATGGTTTCCTTTTCCCTGACAGTTTTTATTTTTTTGTCCTCACAGTCAAAGTCATTCAGCTGCGAGTCCTCTGCAGACACAGTCATCACGAATGGAACAGGATCACCAAGGTAACAATACAAATTATTACCTTACAGTATTTAGTTTGAAATTAATCTTTAACATGTGGAAGGAATCACAACAGTTCTTAAATAAACTTTGTTTCAGGTTAGGACAGTTTCATTAGTGCTTTGTATTTGCAACATTTTCAAAATGACTTCATAAACAAGTGTACATTTATTATCTTGAAAGCAGAGCATGACTTTACTTCTATTTTCTCATCAATTCCTTCCTCCTCTTTCAATTAAAAGAACCAAATCTACATTAGAGCTGGACGGCTCAGAAGTCAACGGAGCAGCCAATCAGGAGGAGGGCATCCAGTTTGCGGTCCCAGAGCTCGGTGACCTCACTGGGAAGAATTGGACCTACCTGACCAATGAGGTGAATACAATGTGATTTTATACATTCACTGGTTTAGAATGTGCACTTTAGTGTAATTTCTTTACTTTTCTATCTTTGACAAAGACTGGATTCATTTCTTTATACTAACAAAGTTTAAATTTTAAATTCTATACACTCTGTAATTGAGACATAATTCATGTTCAAGTCATGTCAAAGCAGTTATAGTCATATCCACAGTTTAAAAAGTTTCCCTGTACAATGGAATTCTTCCTTTGCCTTGCACTCTTAGTGCCACTTAAAAAAAGAAACATGAGGTATAAAGAAATAATTACAAGAAAATAAATAAAGAACACTTCAGGTGACCAATTCAATATGATGATGTGTCATCTTTCAATGTATTTGCGATGAAATCATACATGGAGATATCAATTTAGATTACGTAATTATACATCACTATAATAACAAGCACATACGAACTCAAATTTCCCTGAAAATCTGATGTGAAATATTTTGAGGGAATATCATTCGGAGATTGCGGTTTTGTTTTTACATCACACTTTGTGTGCATGCATGTAAACATGGTCAGTGTACAGCTGGAAAAAAAATATTTATTTTATCTCTATAATTTCACTTGAAACAGTTGGTTCATTTTGCACTAAAGTTAAAGAGAAATACTCAGTTATTTTCATTTGTCAAATATTTAATTCACACAGGAGTATATAAACATAGGCTTTACCATGTGCAGATACACTTTTTATTCATTAAATTACCAGAAAACATGTTATATTGTGATATATATCGAGATATGAAATGGCGGGATCGTCAATCTGGATAGAAGATTTTGGCCAGCCCTATACAATATACAATATACAGTATACAGACTAGTAGAAAAATAACTGTGCAAAGTTCTATGCAGATGATCGTGGAGTGTGTAACAATCATAATAGTTTCTGTCCTCCCCTCGTACCTCTCCTCAATCTGAATCTCTCAGAGCCCAGAGGTTGGGGACACCTGTAAAACCTGGGATGGCTCCTGCAGCAGCTTAGTGGGATCAGAGTTGGATCTGGAGTCTGTCCAGAGGAGCTACACTGCTCCAGACCGCACCGGCATCCGGATCTACTACAGCCCTCCTGCTGTACGACGCATGGAGCACAGAAGAAGGAGCCAGGAGGCCAAAGAGCCGCAGCAGGCCCAGAACGGGAGCGGACTGAGTGACTCGGACGTAGGTGTGGCCACGGTGGAAACCTTTGAGGTGCAGCAGCAACAACCTCCATCCTCCTTTTCGTCCTCGTACGAGCAGTGGCTGAGCTCACTGTCCAAGCAGCACAGGGAGCTGCTGGAGAGCAGGAGTGGCTGTAGCGCCGGTTCGATCCCCAGTGTCGCCAACAACGGTGTTAGTGGCTCGGTTGATGGGATGACATCATCGCCAGCTTTCCACGGCCTGGAGATCGGGGAGATTTCAGCCAACTTAAGTGATGACATGAAGGAGATGACCAATTGCGTCCGCCAGGCCATACGCTCTTCTTCTCTGGAGAGGAAATCCACCAAAGAACCTGGGAGTCAGGTACTTTCTTTTTAATAACAAAAAGTCTGATTTTATTGTCCAACTATTGGCCTTTATGTTGATGTTCTTGCACAAAAGAGGGCACAACACCTGCTCTGTTAAAAATATAGATTTATTTAAAAAGGTCATACTGTTTTTTCTGAGAACAAATTTTTTAAATATTTATTTAGATTGTAGTGGCATTATAATCACATTTTACTACCTCTCCATCCTATTAAGGATTTTTTTATGGAAAACGTCATATTCAGAATCATCTCTCTTCAGTTACAATTACTCTTCATTGCATTTCTCCTTCTCTCAACATACTGAACATTCTCCATCATTTCCATTTCTTCACCCAGGCGGTGGGCATGTCCACCAGGTCCACGCAGACTGCTGCGCAGTACGTCAGCATCGGGCTTCAAACCGACAACCTTCCCAGCAGCAGGGGGGTGGGGTTACACTCCAAAGCCTGGTCTCCTCGCCCCTCATCGACAACCACCTCCTCGCTAGCGTCGGCCCGAACCCGGCAGATATCAACATCCCTGGATAAAGTTCACAGCCGCATCGACAGGCCATGTTGTTCACCCAAGTATGGATCACCAAAACTACAACGCAGAGTGTCTTCTGGTAATTAGATTTTGTTATCTGAGCATTTGTTTTAATCAGAAGAATATTTTAAGCTGACTGTTGTTAACACAGCTCTTCAATGTAAACACTTGTTTTTAGGCTCCACTTCCAGACTGGATGGGAGTTCCTCCTCCAGGGACCGGAGCCTGTGGAGCCTCCAGCAAAGATCCATCGGTGGCGGAGGACGCTCGGCCTGGGCTCGCTCCACCACCACCAGGGACAGCCCTGTCCTGAGCGGCCTCACCGATGGACTCTCCAGCCTCTTCAGCGTGGTAGAACACTCTGGAAGCACAGAGTCGCTCTGGAGGGGTGACGGAGGTAAGATGCTATAAAAAGAAAAGATGACTGAATTCTTCGGTTTCAGGGTCCTGATATTGTTCATGCTGGTTCGAGAGAGAGAATGAGCGACAGAGCGCACGAGAGCAAGAGACAGCAAGGGAGACTGAGTGAGCCAGAGAGAGAAACGCAAGTGAGAGAGCGAGCGAGCCAGACACAAGCGAGTCAGCGAGAGAGAGGGCAAGGGGGAGACACAAGGGGGAGAACGCAATCGACAGAGAGAGAGAGAGCGAGATGAATGGGAGTGGGCGAGTGAGAGGGAGATCAAGGAGAGTGAGAAAGCTCTCTCTCTCGCTCTTTCTCGCCTCTCTCTCGCCTCGCTCTCTCTCTCGCCTCGCTCTCTCTCTCTCTAGCGCTCTCACTTGCCTGCTCTCGCTCAAGCGAGGGAGGGAGAAAGAGCGAGGCATGAAGAGAGCCTCACTCTCTTTTGCCTCTCTTTCTCCCTCACTTGATCACTGCCTCACTCTCTTACTTGCCTCGCTCTCTCGCCTCACTTTTCTCGTGGCGGCAAGAGAGCGAATGAGACTGAGGCGAGAGAGAGCGAATGGAGAGCGAGCAAGCAAGAGGAAAGAGCGAGCGAGCAGAAATAGCAAGCGAGAGAGAGCATTACAGACCTAGAAAGCCAGAAATAAGAGAAAAATAGAACATGAAAATGTGATTGTGCTAAATAGATATTGAAATCAACAAAACATATGAGGCACTAGGGGTGGGTGATATAGTCTTAAAATAATATCACGATATTTCAGGGAAATTTGCAGTAACAATATTCATGACAATATAAAAAAAAGAAAATACTGAACAATCAACAGTGTGTTATTGGTGATTGCAGCAGTATTTATTAGCTCCCCTTTTCGGCACTAAATCCTCGTCAGAGGCTGTCGTGCTGCTCTGGCTTTCAGCCAGAATGTGCAGACTGCGCCTAATCTGACGAGGGGGTGAAGTGCAGGTGGGGAAGCTCAGGTGAGGAGAATGAGGCGATTAGGCAGGAGAACATGCAGGGAGCTGATTGGCTGGGAAAAACTCTCAAGGACTAACAAGGTGGATTGAGAGCAGGTGCGTAAATGGGCAAAGGATACAAACTGCAACCTCTTTTATCTGTTGCAAACACAAAACCTAAAACCAAGACAATAACATTTCTCATTCACTCCACCCACACACGCCCACACACACACACACGAGCACACATGCACGCACACACACACACACACACACACACACACACACACACCTGGCTCTCAGATACACTACTCTTACAACACAGGGTTAGTAAACAGTAGAAAGCAGCATGAAGGCCAGTGAAAATGTTACAGTGGTTGCTCTTTTTACTTATTCAGTCCATTCAATCTCTCTTTCAAACTTGGTTTGAGCGCTGCTTGGACGGAGACAGGCGGCTGTGATGACGCGCCTGAAAAGGGCTGAAAATGAACATGCGCATGCACATGGGTGTTATGTTTCCATCACTGCTGATAAGAACTGGAGCCGATAAATACCAGTGACTACTGCAGAGTCATTTGTCTCGGGAATGATTGCCAATTGTAACCCACTGAAGACAAAAGTCAGATGTTAGTGGGTGTTAAGTGTTTTTTTATGGCCAGTGGGAAAGGGGTTTTAGATGTCACTTGGCTGGCACCAATCTGGTGGGATTTGGTTTTCAAGAAAAATATCTGGTAGTAGGCAGGTAGCACTGTGGGTTTATCAGAGCTCTTTTTTTATGGGAAGTGCAGAAATGGCTGATCATTTTTTGTCATTTGATCTGTTGTTGATTTACACATTTTGATTAGAGTAGCTTTAAACACTTAATTTGGTGGACTAGATTATGAAAAACAAACAATATCAACAAAATGATCATGCATGACATCATGGAGACAGCTGTAGCCTATATGTAACATGTATTGCTTCTGATGCTTGTTACTTTACAGACACTTGTGTTCTTTTTTTTTGCACTTTGTGTGCTTTTGTTGGTTTCTGAACATCAGAAGCTTCACTACATATTTTCCTTTTTTTCATTCCAGCTGTCCTCGTGATGTTTTTTCTCTCTAACATTTGATGTTTCTATTAATATGCATGACGTTAGCTCCTGAAAAAGCCAACACATTACACGCAGGTATGCAATAACTGGTGCGTGGGCCATTCATTTCAGAGTCTTTATACACACACAAACACACGCAATTTACATCTCACCAACACAGGTGCCGGAAAAAACAAATAAACAGCAGGAGTCTTTTTTCAGACTTTTAAATGCATTGATTTTTTTTATTCACATAGAAAAATATGTTTTCCCAAAGTGGGGTTCTTTGAAAGTTAACGCTAAAAATAAACTTGCAGGCAAGATTAAATGATGTTAAGTGCATCCTTGGTGTATTCACTATACTTCACAAGGCTGTACTTAAACAGCAGAACAGATTTACAAACCAAATACCTTCCATCACTATATTTCCATTGTAGCTTTTATCCTGCCTATGGGTAGCCTTGGACTAAGGTTGTTCATTTTTCAAAATCTTTATCCAATTATCCAGATCATTCAGCCTGTTACTGCACTGTATGTGCCTCTTCAAATGGTCGTGCGTCTCCAAACCATACAACCATATTTGTCATTTGTTCCTACTCTCTAATATGACCCACATGAGCGTTTTTGTCCCCATACCAAAACGTTATGGTTTTAAACATGCCGTTAATGTTGTAAAATCTGACGTTGTTGCAGTATGTTTAGGTTTAACAAAACAACTTGGTAGGGTTAGAAAATGTACTTCTGTACATCCGCGTCACACGCTGCAGAACATGGAGTACTTCTGGTTGTTACGTTAGTTAAAAATAACTCCATGTTTAATCTTATTTTCAAATGGGACACGAACACCGGTCTCCTGGCAGAAAGTCATGTTTTTGTCAAGTCAACAGTAAGACCTTGATCATTAGTCTTGATGTTGTGTAACTTGCATGTGTACGTGTGTGTGTGTGTGTGTGTGTTGGAATGAAAATGTGCTACATAAATAAAGCTTTCACAAGCCATGAGTGACAAAAACAACATCCTAAAATCACACAACTGTGATTGTAGCAGCCTAGCAAGCGCAAGGATGCACAAACCCACGATATTAGGCGACTTTCTTTGAATTGGCAGACATGCTAACGTTGGCTGGCATCTGTCAAGTGACAGCTTACACTGTCAACAAATAGCACATACTCTTATGTGAGTGAATTAACAAGTCATTATTCCTGATTAAAACAACAAAGCCATCAGATCAGCTGAAGATAGACATTAGGCAGCCATCAAGTCATGCAGCGACGAGATGTCAACATTTATGAAATAACAAGCTGCAAGGGATGCTCTGGAACAGACTTCCATTGACACTCCACTTGTCAGTGTCCACTCGCAGTGGTAGAAACCGAGACTAAAGAGGTTTCTCTGGGGAGCCACGCTGAAAGTCAGCAGTACGATGAACTTAGATCAAAAAATGAAAAGCTTGAAAGGAATTTCGTTGAGCAACAAACAACATAAATATCACATTCTTATTTGTTTGTGTCTCTGAATTTATATTGGTATATTAAATCGACGATGGATCTATATGAAACGTCCCAACTACCAAAACAAAGACAGAAAAATATGACAAGGCATAAAAATTGACGCACTGAAGTTGCAGTTAATTACAGACAATGTTTCAAAGAGGTTCAAAGATGTTTGCAAGCAAAGGACGTGTTTAAGAGTGTGGTTATGTGGATGCATTGCGGGGAGTTTGAAAATATTTTTGTCTACAAAAGGGGGGGCCTTGCAAAAAAAGTTTGGGAACCACTGCGCTAATGTGTTCAAGTGTTCATTTTTCTGATAAGTTTCATTTAAATTAGTTATTTGATGCTATAAATACAGGGTGAAACGTCATGATTGACAGCTGTTCTTGACTCGTGATTTGGTCGGGCGGGGCTTCGATGCCACCCGGTCACTACTGCGCAGACTCTGGTTGCAAAACTACAAGATGGCGGCGCCCGTATATGGGATATTTTGGCTTCACAGCGTCATCCAGTCTATGACTCGGCCCTGTCATAAGTCAGTCTGCATTTCCAGCCTACTTGTTTATATCTGCCCAGGCCTTCCCCCTGTTGTGCTCGACACAACCAGTCGTCAGCCCAGTCCCCACGCTTCCAGTTATCCAGCTCCCCAGCTCAAATCCCATCCCTTTTGCCCTGCAATAAATTGTCTTCTTTACTTAACTCCAGCCTTCTCACCCCTTTGTGTCAGCTGTTTTCAGGAAAACGTTTTAAAATCCAGTGTCTGCTACCTGCCCAGCATCAAATGGCAGAAAATCAGCTTTATATGTCAATATTGTGTTAACAGCTTATTGACCTGCCCTCAAGTGGCCAATAAATCAATAAATGCAGATTTAAATTATGTCAGACTAAAACTGGGATTTACATTAACAGTGTTGTAAAGTTTCATTGCGTGCCACAGAAGCAATCTGGGGAGGATATAGCCTAATGCATATACCATTTTAACAAGATGTATTAGATTTAATGGTCTTGCGGGCCCATACCAGTGTTGTACACATCAGCAGTAAACTATAAAAACAGGAAACTTGCAACTAGCTCTGACCTCATCTAAGTCAAAGTCCCATCATCTCAGTGCGAGGTCTGGGGTGAGATTAAAGGCATCATAGTGTGAAATAGAAGCAGTTCTGAGACGATATTTCAGTTTGACAACTGGGTTGAATATAGCCCGGAGTGTTGGGATACTGGAGGAGAGTGACAGGTAAATTGACTGTTGGATGATTAATTTTCCCTGGCAAAGATCCAGATCTTCCTCAAGTGTCACTGAAAAGGAGGGTTTAATGACAGCAGCAGTGGATGACTTTTAATTGCTTAATTTTCATCTCCGCCTCACTCACTACAAGGCAACAGATTAAAAGATAAAATAATGTATGGAAATGCTCATCAAACTTCTGGCATGGCTGATAAGAGAGGGCAGCTTTTAATATCTGGAGGATAGCAGGGAAAAAGTCATTAAGACTTTGTATATCTGCTTCATGTTTATGCACCAATATTATGGTACAATAGCTGCAATTTTGTTGAAGGATTGAGTATGTCACACAGAGCAGGGTGACTGCAAACTTATATGTTCTGTTACTTGTAAGATTGTTCTGGCTATAAACCAGTCAGACACAGATATAGTGATTACAATGAATGTGTTATACATTAGCTAATGACCTATTATGGACACAGTTATATTTAGTATTCAGCTTTTGGCTCCTTAAAGGTCCCATATTGTAAAAAGTGCGATTTCCATGTCTTTTGATTATAAAGCAGGTCAAGTGCTATAGAAATATTGTGAAAGTATCAAAACGCTCAATACGTGGAGAAATGCACATAGCCCGTATTCAGAAACTGTGTCTTTAAACGAGCTGTCAGGACTTCTGTAAGGTTGTGATGTCACAGCTATATTATATATAGGTAAAAGGTGCTGTTCCAGTCATTCCCCGACTGTAATGATGGTGCAGAGACGCAGAGAGCGCAGATGCGGAAGACCCGGAAACGCTGACCAATCAGAGCAGACTGGGCTGTTTTGGGAGGTAGAATTAAAGAGACAGGCACTAAAACGGAACGTTTCAGACAGAGGGT
>JAOVVB010189340.1:0-11088 GCA_028570985.1 Heterobranchus longifilis | reverse complement strand
AAGTGCAATATTTCCCTCTGGATTGTAGTGGAGTAGAAGTATAAAGTAAATACTCAAGTAAAGTACAAGTACCTCAAGTTTGGTTTTTTAAACTACACAACATTTACGTTGTGGACCATTTGCAACAACAATATACAACAATATAAATATACAGTATGTTTCTGTATTCATGTTTGTGAATGCATGTTCTGCAAGTTGAATAATGAATACTGTTGGACATAGTTGGCTTTTAATAAACATTTAGTGACAATTGCAAAATTATTTTTCCAGAAACCCCCCAAAATGTTGCTGTTGAGGCTTTTAAGGGGTCTCAAGTGTCAATCGAGGGCCCCCATATTTCGCACCCTGCGTATACGCTTATAAGTCACGTTACTTTTCACTGTTATTTTAAATATTATATCAGTAACTAACTCATACATTCAGTTGCGTAAGGTAGTTACGGTCCCCGATACCGTGTGGGCCCCGGTGTCTATATTTACGCCCCTGCACGCATTTACCTGAGCTGTAACGGTGGTAAAAGTGTTTCTGCATCAGGAGCAGACGGCCGGGTGCCAACAGGAAGGAGGCCAAGGCTTCACCGCTGATTTGATTATATACTTTAATCTTGCAGTCTATCCAATCAGCTGCTCTAAGTCTTGCGACGTCATTCTAATAAACAAATTGTGGACACGTAGAAGGCCGCAGCCACTTCATATACAAGACTGACGCTGATGCAATGCAATGATGTGTTCCTGTTTACACGCAGGGCTTGGGACAAAGACACCGCTGCATGGATACACACATGCTCACATTCAGGAATATTGTATTTTATATGTGTGCTTTTAACACTGAGCATTTCCTGTGATTGTTTGTGGTCAGTTTGGTGTTCGAGTTCAAGTCCACTGGCCTTTTTGGGCCTTTAAATTAATATTTTCATTCAAAATCACAGGTGTAGTTTATGCTGGGGACGCTGGGGACATGTCCCCACCACTTTCTGAAATGGCCAGTTTTGTCCCCATCACTTTTTAACAGCATCATTTGTGAAAAAAATAGCTCGTACCGAGAAATGTTAACTAACAAATGAGAAGGCTCTGAGAGTTTTATTTGCACAAGAACAATAAGAACATGTTGTAAAATGCAATGTCAATAAAGAAGAAATAAATGTGCATTGTCCAAACAAGTTACGCAAGCTAAAAGAAAAAAATCCCCCCTAGCCTGCTGATTCTTAAAATGACCCAAAAACATGCACCTGCCGATCAGTAACTGTGACTAATTGTTGACAGTTTCTTCTTTTTTTCCCACTTTCTCTCTGAGAACAAACAAACGCAACAACGTCAACAACTGCTTTGAACGGACAACTTTTTTTAAATGGACCCGTGACATTGAAAAAAAAAAAGACAGATTTCCCTGGGTCTGAAAATTGTTGGAAACATTTGCGATAATGTAAGTACACAACTCAACAAAACATCTAACAAAAGTGTCGTTGTTTTTTAGACATTTTAATGTGGAAATGTTACATATAATAAAGTTAAAAACACACACAAGATGTATACTTCTGTCAAGCTTATCATACAACATCTCAAAGCCTTCTGAAGCGTCAAAACACCGACAAATGATTCATCTCAATAAAAAACAAATTACAGGGTGGACTAAAAGATCAGACACATTAAAAACGACCAAAGTTCAATCATTCATGTCCCAGTGAAATCAAGTAAAACTGCAGAGCTCCAGTCACGTCACGTCACGTCACGTCAGATTCTCATTTACGTTTCGAGGGAAACGTTTTTTCCTTCCTGATTACGCTGATTTTAAACACCTCGTTAATGTTGTGAATTGCTACAAAACTACTTGAGTTCAGGAAAACATCGTGGTTTGGGTTAAAATAAGAAGGTTTGTTAAAATAACATTACTGTCTTTTTGTTTCACACGGGACACAAACCGCGGTCTCCCGGGTGAAGGTTTGTGTTTTAGTGACCTTGATTAGAAACGTTTTTGTGAAATGTCAAACGTAATCCAGGAGGAAAAAACGTTTCTCTTAACAATCGTAAATTGAGAATTCAGTTTAGTTGTAAAGGAACGTAATTTTTTAGGAGACCAGGCTCTGCAGAGCAAAGTGCATTAAATATCAGTTGTATATATAAAAAAAAATACAAATGTATTTACAACATTTTAAAAAGCAGTAACTTAGACAGCACAAAGCTTTACCACAGATGACTGAGGAAGTCACAGTAAATATTATGTTATTTTATACCTGAGGGGAGTTTCATAATGAGGAATTAAATCAGAAAATATGGAAGCCCAGAGGGGACTTCATTAAAATCATCATGTAAACTTGAAAATTAAACTGTAATTCCACAATAGCATTATAATGAATATATAATGAGTAAGAAATGAAAATGCAATAATCCAATTTGCACTTTCATTTTCACATATGGGCGTATTAAAAATAAAATGGAAAACACAATATTTAAATGTTAATGCAATACAAACAATGTAACCTGATTTTCCATTTATGCAAGCAATATTTAAAGGACCAGTGTGTAGTATTCAGCTGCCTGACTCGGCAAAAATGGAATATAATATTCAATAGTATTTTTTAATTAATATATAATCCCATAAAAATAAGAATTATTGTGTTTTTATGACCTCAGAATGAGCTGTTTTTATCTCCATGCTCTCCCTCCATGGAGGCGGCCATCTTGCAGCTACAGGAGCCCAGAACGGACAAACCTGTCTCTAGAAGTCTTTCATGTTTTTACATTTAGTGGACGCCTGCCGGAAATGCACCGGTAGGAAAACATAGAAGAAGAAGAGTCTTTGTTTTTGCCTGTCAACATTTTGTCTGTGAGAAGTTTGTGAGAAGTTTGCAACCAAAATCTGTTTTTTAGCTTCTTGTCCCTGGAGGCCACCGTAGTTTGTGCATTTGTTTGAAAATGAAAACAGCATTTGACATTTCATTTTAGAAAACAACCTGCTGAATTTTAATTATCATCACGCCCCTGCTAGTATGTGGAAATGAAAATGCAAATTGGATTATTGCGTTTTCATTTTTATTAAAATAATACATACAAACGGATTAGAACTGATGGTAAATTGCCAAGAACCAGGTACCCGTTTAAAAAAAGAGAACCGATTAGAACTAGGGTTGGGTGATTAGACGAATATATCGAATATAGACGGTGACTGATTACATCGCCGGTTACTCTTAGTAGTTAACATTTTATTTTGCAAATTTAATTCCTCCTCGGCGGAGCCTCTGTGTCTGTCTGTGCCACTGTAGGTGAAAGACGGTTTAGGGGAGTTTTATTTAAATGACGTGAGCTTCCCGGAATGTCCCGACAATCACCGGTTACTGACGGTAAGACAGTAACACCCAACCCTAACTACAACTGAATCCAACTAACTTTAAATCTACTTATCTTAATTCAACAAAAAAAGTCAAAGAAACTGGGAATCGATAAAAATTCGATACCCAACCGTTTACATGTGTGGAAAATTCTAATGCTAGTGTGGAATTACATTTTCAAGTTTACATAATCATTTTAATAAAGTCGCCTATAGGGTGCCAAAGTTTGTAGTTTCAAATCCCGGAAATGAGTTAGCATTTTGGCACTCGAGGTCAATGTTTGTTTTGTTTTTTTAATGTGTTTTTGTTTAGACGTCTGAAATAAGGTCTGTGGTTAACACAAGCTGCAGAGATTTTAACGTTTTGTTCTGTGACATAAAATGCGTCGGTAAATTCCCCCGCTGGTGAATTCAGAAGCTTTTAAGTGTGGCGGTTGCTAACAAGTGTTTAAATGTCACCATCAGTTTAGTTGTGGCGACGGTGCAGAGATTATTTTGCGTTTTTGACAAAACGTGCAAGTATCATAAACCTGTGTTCTCCACAGAGATTATTTTCTGCATTTATCCAAAATCCAATTAAAAGATCCCATCAGGCTTTTTGACGAGGGAACCCACGGCGACGCTAACTTCCGGGCCGGCCTACAAAAACACCCCTGTGGGCTTCCACACAAAGACAGCGACGCACTAGCACTCGGTGCTGCGGGTGTTCCCCGACTCCGACGTGTACGTGTTGCTCTTCTTGGAGTACTTGAGAGCGCTGAAGGAGACCCTCATCCTCTCCGCCGTCCTCTGGCTCCTGCAGAGGAACGTGTTCTTCACGTGCTCCCTGAAGTCCTCGGAGATGAAGTAGTACACAAAAGGGTCGAGGCAGCTGTTGAGACTCGCCAAGCACAGCGTGGTGATGTAGAATCCGTACAGGTTGTTGTGCGCCTCGCCCAAGAGGAGGATGTAGTGCACCAGCAGCATGATGTTACTCGGGGTGAAGCACACTAAAAACATCACCAGCACGGTGACGATCAACACCACGGCCTTCCGCCGCTTCTTGGCGATGGCGGGGTCCCCCATGCTGTTCCTGAGAGCCTTGAGCATGAGGACGTAGGAGATGATGCACACGATGGTGGGAGCGACAAACCCCACAGTCCCCATCGTCAGGAAGTAGCCCGCTGCGATTTTCTTCTGACTGGGCTTGATGACGTCGTGGCAGGTGTGGATGTTGAGGTTCGACACGCGCACCTCCTGGTCGTACAGGTAGAGGGGGATGGTGACGAGCCAGACCACTAACCAGACCGCCACGGAGACGCCGACAGCCATGCGGTTGTCCCTCTGGCGCTGGGAGAGCGGGTGCACCACGGCCCAGTACCGCTGAACGCTTATACAGGCGATGAAGGCGATGGAGCAGTACATGTTCCCGTAGAAAAACGCCACCAGCACTTTGCACAAGCCGTCACCGTAGATCCAGTTGTTGCCGTTAAAGTGGTACGCTATTTTCAAAGGGACCCAGATGACAAAGAGCAGGTCGGCCAGAGCCAGGTTGGCCATGTAGATGGACGCCGGGTGCTTTTTCTTGGTCCGGAAGAGGAACACCCAGATGGCCATGGCGTTGGTGGGCAGCCCCACGACAAACACGATGATGTAGATGATCGGGAGGAAGACGGTGGTGAGACGGCTGGTCAGGGCTTGTCTGGCAGGAGAGTTGACCCACACGCCGTCGCTGGTCTCGGTGCCAGTGAAGCTCCGATCGTCTGAGTCAAATCATATGAAAACAAATGAAAAGCAGAAGTGCTGCAGGTTTATATGCAGGAACATCATACAGATTTACCTCCCTGTGGAACTCAGTCAGTCTGTCAGTGGCAGAATCAGTATCCAGATCATTTACTTCAGTAAAAGTACTCATACAACACTGTGATGATACTCCACTACTAGTAAAACTCCTCCATTCAAAACCTTAAGTACTTGAAGTGAAAGTAAAAGTATGCATTGTGCAGTAAAATGTTCCCTGTCAGTGTTTTTGGAATAATACTGCTGCATTAACATGGACGGATTATGAAACAATGGGCCCCTGGGCACAGACATGTAAGAGCCCCCCCCCCCCTGTCTACACAGAAACAAGACACCCAAACTCAGAGTCTACTTTCAGTCATTTTGCTTCCATTTATAGTCATTTTGCATCTCTTTGTGATCGTTTTGCATCATTTTTTAATCATTTTAAGAATAGTAATTTGGGGTGTCTTTGTGGTCGTTTTGCACCCATTTTTAGTCATTTTGCATCTTTTTGTGGTGGTTTTGCATCTATTTTTAGTCATTTTGTGTTCCTTTGTTGTTGTTTTGCATCTCTGTAGTCATTTTGGGCTGTTTGTTGTCATTATGTGTACGTTTTTGATCGTTTTGTGTCTATTTACAGTCATTTTGCATCTCTGTAGTCATTTTGTGTCTCTTTGTGATTGTTTTGCATCAATTTTTAATCATTTTACTTCTCTGTAGTAATTTGGGGTCTCAAATTTGCACCTCCTTGTGGTAATTTTGCATCTTTTTGTGGTGGTTTTGCATCAATTTTTAGTATTTTTACTAAATTTTACTAAACTGCTGTGTGGCCGTTGTGTGTCTCTTTATAGTCATTTTTGGTTGTTTGTTGTTATGTGTACGTTTTTGATCATTTTGTGTCTATTTACAGTCACTTAGCCGTCATTTTTGCATCTCTGTAGTCATTTTGACTCATTTATAGTCATTTTGTTGTTTGTGGTAATTTATTGTCATTTTGTTTAGGTTTGTGGTCATTTATTGTGATCGTTTGGTGTTTTTTTCCAGTAACATTTTGTCAGTAAGGGCCCCTGACACTTCGGGCCCCTGGGCCTGTGCCTGGTAGACCCATTCAGTAATTCCATCCATGATCCCGAGTACTAATACCACACTGTGATGATACTCCACTACAAGCTAAAGTCCTGCATTCACAACATTACTTAAGTAAAAGTATGTATCAGCAAAATGCATTTAAAGTATGAAAAGTAAAAGTACTCACTGTGCAGTATAATGTTCCCTGTCAGTGTTTCAATATTATGTTTCTGGATACTTTTTTTTTTTTATTGCTGTAGAGGTTTACGGTTGTGCTAATTTTAATTTCTGTAGCCTATATATTGTTGGTGTTGGGTAGTTTAATCTGCAGAAATGCATCATAATCTATAAGATCATCATGTGTAACTTTGCTGTCCTGTGAGAATGACGTATCTCTAAAAAGTTAATGGCGGTGTCATAAAACAGCTCTGTTTTCAGCTTTGTCACGATGTATTTTCCAGCTGATCCAGGAGGCGTTTTAAATACTTTATGGATAATTTTCTCAACACATGAAGGAAAACTTCATCCTTCAGTACATCACAAACATTCAAAATCAACACATACAGAGATACATGGTTTTCACTGGACAGAACGGGAGGAAAAACTGTAATCTGAACAGTAACTAAAGCTGTCTGACAAATGTAGTGGAGTAAAAAGTACAGAGAGATGTAGTGGAGTAGACTGAGCTGTATAACATGTAAAGACTCAAGTAGGCCTATAAGTATTACATTTGTAGCCTACAAATACAGCACTTTAGTTTCACTCCACCAGTTCCTGTCAGCTGTCAGCACTTTGACCTTTTCTCTACTTCTATTTTGAGCGTGACTCATTTGCATCATTCACTTTACATTTAACTTTATTATTTGGTGTTATCAGCTACTTCTGACAGATTAATCCAGTTTATGGAGGCCAAAGCATCAAACAAACAAACAGGGGCCTACTTTAGGCTATTCGACGTCTGTAGTTCAGTAAAGCACTTTTTGGATGCTAATGTTATCCGAGCTGAATGTTTTAAGGTATTAACAACAATAAACAGATGCATTGTTACCTTGTTCTGAGAGGCAGATCTGCACGCAGCACAGAAGGAGGAGGAGGAGGTGAAAGCAGCGCGTCCTCACAGCCATGACTGCACAAAAAACACGCAGTACAGACCTCAGTGTCCGCGGGTGTGGCTGCGCTTCTCCTGATGTTTAAACTGCCATACCTTTTGTTTATATAGCCGGGTTGACACCTGCGTGACGTCACGCAGTCACATGGACGCGCCCAGCCTATACACGCCTCGGTTGAGGTCGGAAGTTGTTTTTTTCTCTCTCAATCTTTATTGGAAAAAAAAACATTGCAAAATACAATATGCACATGGCAAAATATGGAAGAGACCATAAAACATATTTGACCAAATAAGGAAATGATTCATCTTTTTTTTAATCTATTTTATTTCATTATCAGAATCAGAATCAGATTTATTGCCAAGTAGTTTTTAATTTGTTTTGATGATACGGTGCAACAAATAAACAAATAAAAACAACAACAAAAGCAAAGCAAAGAGCATAATTTACAAGTGAAAAAGAAAGCTCTCACTGCTTTTATCCTGTCTAATTGCATATTTTGATTAGTCATATATGTTATTTTATTTTTCTTCTATGTCTTGCACCCACTGTCTTGTTGTTTTTATTTACCCAAATATTGTCATGCTTTGCCTTACTGTTTAGCTCTCTGTAATAATAATAATAATAATAATAACAACAATTACTATTATTATTATTATTATTATTGTTGTTGTTGTTGTTGTTGTTGTTAATAAACTATATTTACAGCTCAGAGTACTTTACAAATTAAAATGACAAAAGAAGGCACAAGGAACAAAGATAATACAAAAGTTGATAAAAACAAAAACAATGTTCAAATATAAAACATTTAAGACATAAAAAACCATCAACAAGTTGAGAAATCTAAAAGAAATCTCCAAATAGCAACAGTGATATTTGGACAGGATTAAATAAATTAAAAAACAAGTTTTGAGCTGTTTTTTGTAAGTTTTGTTTCAACATTGGGGGAGGCACATATGAGACGGGGGTCTGCTGGTCCTCCCTCAGGACATTTTGAGCGTCAAACATTCTGGTGAATTTTTCTGCAGCAATTTATGGTGGAAATGTCTTTAATTTCATCAAAAAATGAAATCTACGCCTCTGACCACGGGCATCAAATCTCTTTCTTCCTTGTAATACTACTGCCGTTTTGTTTTCTTAACATAACGTTAGTTTTAGGACTGTAAAAAAGCAAAAATCCAGATTTCGTCCCTCACACTTTTTTCTTTTCTTTTCTTTTTTTTTTTTTAAGTGGGGGGGACGAAAACTGAATTTTGGAAAGTGACATGGGACAACGGACATGTCCTCCCTGTCCCTAGTGGACATTTCGCCCATGGACTAAATGATTAAGTAGTCAACTGAGAAAACTGTCAGACTCCTGGAGTGGACAAAGAGAAATAACCTACAGGACAGTCAGTTGATTTAGCTTTGGACTGAAAGATTCAGAAAGTGTTTATACCGTCAGTATACGTCACATGACTCTGTGAGACAGTGAAAGAGAGGCAGCTGAGGTCACAATCTCAGGTTTCCTTTTATTAACAGTATAGTAGCGCTACCTGCTGGACAACAGCGTTATATTTTACATCAAGTATTTCACATTTCCAACCAGCAGAGAGCAGCATAAAACAAACCATGCCCATCACTGTTGTTCATTGGTTATCTTTAGAACATTATCAGAACAATGTAACATTTATTCAGAGACCAAAAGTGGTATTAAAAAAGTGGTAAATATACTTCTTTTTTTTTTTTTTTTAAAGTACAAAGTAAGACATGATTGCAACTTTTTCAAATGCAAAACACAAGTGCTTGAAAATAAGCTTTCAACAAAAGAAAAGAAAATGCTAAATAGCAAGCAGTTGTAATACTTACAATTAACATGCAGCTTATAAACTCATAAGCTCTTACACATACTGTGCAAAAATAAAAGCATTCATAGTATCAAATGTTCAGCAGAATTGTTCTAGAAAGCACATTCTTATCTAAGCTCAACTTCCTTCCTTTTTCCTTTTTTTTTTAAACTTCATTCATCACTCAGAAAGAATGTCATTGCACATTTGTTGTTATGAAACCAAGACTTTTAGTTATTTCTGTTGTCATGTCCGCCCCCCCCCCCCCCATTGTTGAAACAATAACCTACGCCCTTGTGCTTCTCGTCCCGACCGCCATCTTCCGTAGGTAACACGCTGATAAGTAGCTCGTACAACCCCACTTCAAAAAAATCCAAACCATCCCTCTAGCTTTGTGCTTTTTTATTTGCCATTACTTGAACTTCATAATAAAACATTCCTCTAACTTTAGAGTCAGTTAAGATTCTTGTCCATCAAACCAGCAGCTTCTTGTATTGGCTGTTGAGGTTTGCTTGGAAAGAGTCCGTTTTTGTGCTTTGAGTGTTTATTTGGGAGCTTTCTGTGCGGCTGGATTTCAGAATTGTTCTGCTGCTGGATCTGCATGAATTAGAGGAATGGCTGCTGCTGCCGCCCTGTGTGATCTTCTGACACCTCAGCGCGCTGGATAGTTGTTTCTGGCACTGGGATGATCCGAAGTAGTAGACCAGAGGATCCAGGAGGCAGTTGAGACTTCCCAAACACATAAACACCAGATAGACCGCGTAGGAGCCATCGGGGGCCTCCTGGCTCGTCGTGACTCCCTCGTTAAACTGCACGTAGTGCGCTAGAAGCAGACAGTTCGTGGGCGTGAAACACAGCACGAACATCACCAGCACGGTTAAAGCCATCACCACCGCTCTTGATCTTTGGCGCGAGCGTCCCGGAACGCCGCGCGGGACCCTGCTCAGAGACCAGATCACCCGAGTGTAGGACACCACCGTGACGAGCAGAGGCAGGAAGAAGAGGGCGCAGCAGAGGACGATGAAGTAGATCTTGTAGTGGTGGATTAGGTCGTGCGAGCGCTGGATGTCGTGGCACGTGGTGATGCCCAACTCTTTGAGGTGAACGGTCTGGTTGGCGAGGACGAGGGGCACCGAGCCGGCGAAGGACAGCACCCACATGGCTACGCAGGCTATGTTGGCGTTGCGCGGCCTTCTCCAAGCCAGGGAGTCGATGGGATAGACGACGGCGAGGAGCCGGTCCACGCTGATGCACGCTATGAGCAGAACAGAACAATACATGTTCCAGTAAAAAGCCGCGGTGACCACGCGGCACATGAACGGGCCGAATATCCAGTTGTTGCCGCCAAAGTGGTAAGAGATCTTGAAGGGGAGCAGCGTGGCAAAGAGCAGGTCGGCACACGCCAGGTTCAGCATGTAGATGGCTGCCGGCTTCTTCGGCCGGATCCTCCGAGCGAAGGCGAGCACGGCGCAGATGTTGATCGGCACGCTGATGAGGCAGACCAGCGTGTAGAAGGAAGGCATGAGGACGGTGGACACGGGGCCCGTCAGGAACAGCAGCGCCTGCTCTGAGATTTCCTGCCCGACGGAGGTGGTTACATTACGCACCCGAGCGCTTCGGTTCAATTTGGCAACATTTTCATCTGGAAAAAGTTCATCCAGATTTAACGGCTCATCTGTGACGGAATGGTCGAAAAGGGAAAAGGTCCTCCCTCGTGCACTGGCTGCAGAGAGAAAAGAATATAATTATTATTATATTAATCAGGGTACACTGAAAAAAGTAAAACAATGCTGTCGTTCGTCTAATGTGTTTTTTCTCATTCTAATAGCTGAAAATTATTAGTTTGTTCATTTAAACTAAACTTATGGTTTAACCTTTTTTTTTTTTTTTTTTTCATTTTGATAAAATATAAACTGGAAGCAGGACCAAAGTGGGACATCAAATTCAAATTTTCCAATTGAAACAACCTAAAATAATCGAACCTTCAAAAAATGGGTGAATGA
>JAOVVB010189329.1:0-11088 GCA_028570985.1 Heterobranchus longifilis | reverse complement strand
CCAAACTGAGAAATATTGTGTGCGCACACAAATGTGTGGAGGAGGGACAGGAGCTATGATTCATGATGTAATCTAAATTAATCAGAAGAAAGCTGAGAGACAGACCCACCTCTGTGAGAGGGCACAAGAAGAGCAGGATTCTCTTGTCACCACAGCCAGAAAACAACCCCCACCACCCCTCCTTCTCCCAGTCTGTCTGAAGGAAAAACAAACCAATGACTCGCCCTCTCTGTAGTCCATTCCTGCCTGAAAAGGGCGTTACTTCCCGTAGATGTTCTTGCATGAGATGAGACACAAAAAATAAAGAAGAAAATGGTAAAAGCTGACATAACTAGGGTCAAGGACAATGGGAGGAGCCACGGACTCAGAAAAAAGGGAATAAACAACCCAATTTAATGAACAAGTCTGTGTCAGGAGGCTGTTGTGACATAATTATTACAACATCCCTTAATTCGTCTTCCTCTTTAACACTGCTTGTCATCATCTCTCACACACACACACAACTTGCGACTCTTGCTTTGACAGAAAACACAAAATTAAATCCCTTCAGCAAAGTGCATCGAGTTACATTATTCACTATTATTTTTAATGTGATTGCTCTCCTTTAAGTCTTGAGGAATTAAAAAAGAGAGAGAGATAAACTGCCTCTAGCAATGTGTTGTCTAACAGCCGGCAGTAATAAAAGGGAAGACGCTTAGTTTTGGCGACAGCGAGCCAGATAGTCAGCCAGGCAGTCAGGGTAGGGCACGGAGACAGGAGGCCAGGCAGAGGCAGCGGTGATAAGGAGGCCCCAGCACTCACGGGATTGAGGCCTGAGATAAGAGCCCGGAGCTGTCGTTGGATGACTTTATCATACAGCACCCACTGTGGGGTGGGGGGGGCATGGCGCTGGGACTGGAGCTGGAGTGGGGCCAGGGGAGCAAGACGGGTCTGGGGGTCGGAGCTAGAACAGGGACTGACGCTCACACAGGCACTGTGTGGCTGTGGGGGGGCTTCTGTATAGGAGGGTGGCCTAGGCACGTCAGAAGGAAGACAGGCAAGACAACGCCGGGTCTGGCCACAACCCCTACACCTCACCCTGTCAGACTTATGCCACCACCTAATTTATTACCGGGGAGGAGAGACAGAGAGAGGGACTGCATGAGTGCGAGAGAGAGGCAGACAGAGGAAAGATAGCACAAAGCCTCCAATTCTGCTTTCTCACTGGTGGCGATGGCTCAGTAAACCAGCTCACAGAATAGCTCTCGGTTAATTAAATTCCAGCTTATAAGTGGTGCTTTGGGAGAGAATGTGGGGAGAAGAAAGGGGGTTGGGGTGTGGGGGTATAACAGGTTTCTGCTTGCAACAACAGTCCTGGCCTAACACCCCCATTTCTCTCTTCCTGTGCTCTCTCACGGCTCTAAGCTGTATCTTATTTTGCGAGCAGTACTCAGTCTTGTTAGGTGCTAAATTGATTGCATGTCAGAGGTTAGTGCAGGTCTAGCCCTGTGACGAGAAATGCCAAGGGTCAGCCTACAGTGCGAGAGAACAGTGACGGATACACAGACAGAAAAAAAGGGAGAGAACCTTATAGACAGATTGACAGAAATATGGGACATCAGTAAGAAAACCAAACGCAGACTTCTAGCATTCTTCCATTTATCAAAATCGGTTCTCTAAACAGCTGTTCCCAAAGGACCAGTTCCCTACACAGGCACCACAGTGGACAGCAGACAGTTTGTCCTCCAAACGCTGACAGCTCTCCCGGGAAGGTCCTGTTAAATCACGGCAGAGCGGCACACAGAGACAAACAAGCAGACACAAAACTGTATATGCAAAGGGGCTGCTGTAGCCAGGAACAAATGGTACAATGCACCACGTGGCTCCGCCACACAGCGTGCAATGGAACAATGGGCCATTTAATCTATTGTACAAACAAACCTTAAAAAATGAGCCAGTAAGGAAAGGTAAGAGGAGCTTGAAATAAATATTTTAGATCAATCCAACTATTTTGTTCCCCATAGAAACACTTGCCACACTTCATGACAACAAAAAATAAAAACCCTTTCTCCTATGCTCCGCTACCTTACAACAGCACTTCACTACTAGGCTACATCTCTAGATGTTATATGGGCTGTCTCCTCCTGCCAAGAGAAAATATAGCAATTTGAAGCAGCTTGTTGGCTGGCAGATCGTAAAGAGAAATAAATAAAAAAAAACCTCCATAGCAGGTGTCACCTCAGGGAGACGAACAACTGCAACGCAAGGGGATTTCAAAAGGGGCCTGTCAATCAGCCAGAGTGACCTTGAGGGATGACACACATATTGGGGAACGTAACAGGGGCGTCCGCGCACTCACGCCACAGAAGCAGGGTGGGAGCCGTCGTCAACAACAAGGGTGGTGTCCGCTTTCTTCCGCCATGGAAACAGCTGTGTAGACATGCACAGAACTAAGGGTGAGCGAGGGAGGCGTGTGCAGCTGTCGGAAGGGTATACTCTTGAGAGATGGACAATTTGGGAAATAGTTTGAAGCGTTCAACTGTTAACTAGATTTTTTTTTTTTTTTGCTGTTATTAGGTGCACTAAAGTCTGACAAAGGGAGGGCATTTAAGGTGTTTAATCACATTTAAGCCCAGGAAACAGTACTTATTCAGAAGAGAATTGCTGTCGTCGTAATATTATCAACAACAAACTTTCGTCCCCCAGGAGACAAGGCGGCTGTCGCCTGACAGATTAGGACAGTCCTCAACTTTATCTTTTTTGGACTTTCTTTTCATTTTTTTGATAACGCTACACTGACTGGTTATATTTCTACCTCTGCTTGAGAAAAAATAGCTTTTCATGTGGCATCTGCACTCTCCTTTTTTCGCCTTGAAAAGACAGACACTCGCTTTCAATGAGACAGAACTGACGGAGAAGTCTCCGTCAACGCACTCTGAGGAGAAAAACTACTCACACCAAACAAATTAACTTTTCAGATCAAACGTAATTCACACCACAATACCACAAGTTAAAGATCCCCTTCTGGAGTCTATCCTGTCTGACTGGAAGTTGCAGTTGAGTGTGAGGTTTATATTTACTGCTGGCAAAGACCACGTTCACAAAACATGATTCATTCATCGTCATATATTTTATCACCCAAACATCAACCTCAAACTAACCATTTTAAAAAACTATTAAAAATAACTTCTGGAATTGCATCAATCTGACAGCACGGGACACATCGCGCAACACATTAAAAATAACACACACATGACAACTAGCCTATTTTAAGAGTAGTAGGCAAAAGGGAAGGGCTAGTAGTCTGAGCACTGTTACTGTTTTCTTCTGTTTTTGGCTAATAAAAATGGCACAGACTGGATTTACCCTGGGTGGGGTCAGTTTTCACCAGTACGGGACAGGGAGTGGGGGGGGGAGGCTGGCCCCGAATATCGCATCAGAGCTTTAGCCCCATTCAAAGGGGAAAGCAAACCAAACCGCCCCTAACAGGAACCAGACAGTCAGACAGGCCTGCTCCTCTGCACTGGGGTGGCTTTCATCACACACACACGCAATCTTTGGCGGCAGGGTAAAGTTTGGGCTGGTGCTGTGGAAACGCTTGTAAACCTCAGACTTGTGTGGCTTTAGAAGAGTGAGACTGAAACTGGGGAGTCACGAGCGTCCCGGCCATGATTTCTTGAACACCAGAGGAGGGAGCGTTTATCCGCCGAGCGCTGCACAGGAGCGTCTGACCAGTCTAGCATTACAGGATTGATTTCTAAACCCCTAACAAACCAGTTCCTCCAAAGCCATTAAATAAAACGGCGCACAACATCAAACTACATGTTGGAAAAGCTTTTATTTAAAAAAAAAAGAATGACCAGAGAATGAGTTCCACCATTTTATTCCCAACATCTGCCCAATTACTTTTACTTTATTTTAGAAAATGAGGCAAAACATAAATCTGTAACCATAAATCCCCACTGGTCAAAGTTAGTGCAGCAGTATTGTGTGCATATACATGTCTTCCAAGCACTTATTGATTATGTCACATTCAACACATGACATCTCTACAGAGTACAATGTATTTCCTTTCCTACTCTTTAGCCCCAGGGTTAGCGCACAGCTTTCGTGGTTTATATCGGCGGCTAACAAAGACAAAACGCAATTCTCCCCCAGAAAAACTGAAAATAGCTAAATACATCAGCGGTGTTAGAAACATTAGGACACCAGAGGATTTAGGAAATCACAGAGCGCTAAACAAACTTTTCCCATTTTCAATGTGACAAACCTAAATTACGTTATTTTCCCCAAGTTAACAGTACATTTAAAAAAACACATACCACAGCATTTGTGGTCATTATAGTTTGGAAACTGATTTTTTTTGTTAGTTATCTAAGTAAAAGCCAATAAGTGTAAAATGTATTATACATTGGATTAAAAAAAAAGAAACAACAACAACACTGCTGACCACACAGAAGCTAAAACAGCTTCTTGCTCTCTGTGGTTTAACTCACACAGCGTGCCAACGGCAGCACGGCTGAGTTGTTAGAGTAAATGAGAGGTGCACAGACTCTGTGCACTATCCCTTTTCTTGTTCAGGCGATTGTTAGGGTCTATGACTGGGGGGCTGGGGAATGGCAAAGGGGAGCGGGGATGAAAAAGAAAAACAATCAGTTTCCTGACTCTCCCCTTCAATGAAAACATCAACACACCCATCATTCCCAATTGAGTCCAATAAAGCAGTTGGCTCTTTCCGAATTCAAAAAACACCACAATGCCTCTTTTGTAAGGAATTTATGGGGTGTGGAGACTTAGAGTCATCATATTTGGCACTCTTGATGACAAAATCTGGTTGCTAAGATGTGGGATAAATGCTATCATCACACTCCAGGAAATGTGTCTCTCTTGGTTTAAACTTAATTTGAGCAAGGGCATTTTATTTGGTGTTATACAAATTTATTTTTGCATTGTTGCAGTGAGATAATCAGGAAATCGTCCACTGCACATTTAGGTGTTTTGTTTATCACCCATCAAGGAAGCAAGAAAATCTTTGCAGACCGGTTTAGCAACTACATACTACAGAGACTACTCATCCAGACATGCAGCCGAAACCATGAGGTATGCACCGCTCTTTACGTCCTATCTTGTCTATGAAGAAATCACTTGATTATCACGTGAAGTAGTCAGAATGCCGTTTATTTATTTTTTTTAGTGTCATGGTGTCCAGTCCGACACTACACACAGCACGGGGACAGTCTGCTAGGGGGCTGTGGCGCTCTCTAGTGTCCCCAGCTCAGTTACATAAAGCATAGGGTCCAACCTTCCGCTTAGACCAGCTTATGTTATTGATACTATCAACATAAACGGCGAATAAGCCTCGTCTATCAGCACCGCTGCTTGTGCCAACATCAGTGGCAAAGCGTGGAAAACACGTCGACAGACAAATCCCGTCTGGACGGCGCCGCCGACAAAAGGCGACGCAATTTTTGGTAGGGGCACGCTTCCCTGGCAAAAAAAAAAACGACGACTGCTGCAGCAGCACGAGGAGGAAATATAACCGAGAAGCATTCCCTCGCTTTAAGACAAATATTATAGTGAAGGGAGACAAACAAAACATTGTCCCTTTTAATGAAAAAGTTAGACGGTTGAAATAATCTTCGTGCACTCCCCCTCCCAGCAGCAGCAACAACTCACTGGCCATTGTTTGGGCAACAAGCAGACACATTCCTCCGTGCTTTTAAGCTCGGCCGCTGGGCAACAACTAACACAAGCCTCCAAGCAAAAATAAAGAAAGCGAAAGTCAACTTTTGTTACACTTCTCGACATTTGTCTGCACTGACTGCTCAAGTCTTTATTTAAAGACTAAGTTACCGCTGCCGTCTTTTGGTTCTACAAGAGTTCAACGGAATGCAGAGGCTTGCTAGCTTAAAATGTGGCTAACACAAGCTAAATTGCTGTGGAACATGTGGAATCAGGCCCCCCTCGTCTAAATTAATTGAGATACGCACTTGATAAACCCAAGGAGTGGTTCAAAACCTCTCTGTGCTCAGTTTTTGTTCATGTATTGACAGTGATAGGCAGTTCTGATTTTTCTAAGTGCGTGAGAGAAAGTTTTCGGGTTGTCGCCACAAAGTCAAGAGTGCAGAAACAAACTCCTAACGTTAGCAACACAACTCTCGAATCCACACATGTCGCTGTGATTTGGGGTAATACAGTGGCTCGGGATACTACTGGATTTCCTGTTTTGGATGTGGGGTATTATTTGGAGAGTTGTAAATGTTATGTTGCCTGCCACGGTTAGAAATATCGGTGTGCTCGTTGCCAGTGTGCGTACGGGTCTCGCTGCAGCAGGGACGCCCAGCGAAGCCGTGCCGACACCGGACTGCGCCGTGGTCACGCTTACCCCCCTCCCCGGCATTTCCCAGACATACCTTCATCGAGAAGCCTCTCCAGGTGTGTGAAGATGCCGCAGAGATTTGGCAAACTGGTCATGAGCTTCTTCTCGTTTAATAATTGCATCAAATAGTCGGGACTCGGCCTCGGTCGCTCCTTCACTTCGACCTCTCCGACCATCATCTTTGCGGCGAGAGCGGAGAACAAACCACCGTGAAAACACAGAATCCTCTTTTAGGAAAAGGAGAAAAAAAACGAAAAAGAAAAAAAAACTTGCGGCTCCAATCCCTCGCTTCCCTCCTCCTTGTGATGAGAAGACTCTGTAAACCCCCCTAAAAATTCAGGTTTGGTTTGTTCTTGTTGTTTGAGTGGAGAGGGGGCAAAAAAATATACCGTTATCTTCCTTCCAGAGACTCGTGCGCCGTACTCTCCTCTACGCCGTGTGCGCTCGGGGACGTTCGATTCCGCCACTGTAGGCGCGAGAGACTGTTCCACCGGAAAGGCTCCGTCCTCCTCAACGACTATTGGCCAGCAGGGCTTTCAGAGGACTAATAGGAGAACCAATGAGCGCTCAGATCCGAGGCAGGAGGGTGGGGCGAGGTGGTTGATGGAATGATTGACAGACATTTGGGCCAATGGAGTGCAGTGCGCAGGAATGCACATAATGCCCCTGAAGTGTTGTCAACACAGACTCTTTTTCCTCACTAATAGCAACATTGTATCAGTTTAAAAAAATGTTTCAATATTTTTGTGCCTTAATAGTAGGCTACGGCACTGTCTTCAGTGGTATCATAACTTTAATACCAAAAGCAGTGCCCGTGATAATACTGGGAAAAGTGGAGTCAGCAGAGGTTTTATTTTCTATCTTTCTTTGTTTTCAAACAGCAAAGTAAGTCCTTTATAAATTCAGAATTAGCAGTCCTCTTTTTCTTATATTTATTTCTTTGGAATAATCGACAATCACAGGCCACCTTCGCTTTGTAGCTCAGCTCTTTTGTTGATTATATCTTTGTAAAAAAATAAAAAAATAAAAAATCAGCTCCTCCAATAAATAACTTTTTTTCCCCAGTTGCAACTGGTTTTATGTTGCTTCCCTCCCCCCTCTATATGTTACACAAGATCATCAGCATGGTCCTTCATGCTGCCAATCCAGTGTGAAAACAACATTCCAGTGACTACTTGAAAGCACAGCAGCCCAATTTGTCACAGATTTTACAAGGTCTAGTGTAATTCTATGGTTTAGAAATGACGTGTATGGACTAGTGATCTGGTTTTAATAGTCATGTGGGAATATATGTTTAATCTCCCACTTCACACACAGTGTGTGTGTGTGTGTGTGTACGTGTGTGTGGGTGTGTGTGTGACAGAGGTAGTACACTTGCCAAGACCAACCTATGAATCAGGCTGACTGTAGATTTCACGTGTAGGCTTCACTTTAGAGTGCTGAAATATGAAAATAAAAACATCAACCTGTGCAGTCTGTATCCTACAAGATACCTTTTGTTACTCAAGACTTGTACATCTTGTTATCTGTCTTGGGACTGATTGATCAACATTCCAGTAATCAATAGGGCCTTTTCATTGTCCTGTCCTTGGGAGGACCTCTCTCCATATCCTCCAAAGATTAACATCCCTGATCAATGGAACACACACACACACACCAACTACCTCTTCACATCCTGCTTAGTGTGAAAATAAACCTCAACCGGTCCGTTTTGATTTTAACAGCTGTTGGCCGAGAGGGGCCCGGCTAAATCTGAGCCCTGACCTTGGACGTCATTCAATTTGTCCACTTACTGTTCACCCACTCATGTCTTTGTAAAAGTAGTCCCCACGCTGGGTGCATGAATGCTCAAACAGCTGCACTATGACCTTCTGGCTGCAGTTTGTCGCCACTGTGTTGGTATAGATGATAGTAAATTAAGGCCAGGCTCTTAGTATTAGTGCAGCACGTCCAATAAGTTGATCAAAGAAAACTAACTAGATGTGGTGATGTATCGGGACACGTTTAATTAGACTGAAATTGCATCTCTGCATCATTAACTCAAGAGACATAGGCTACAGTATGCCACACACTTATAGCATACACAAATTGTAAACTTGCTTACACACAAAAAAAACCCACAGGAATCCCCACAAACATATTTGCAATCAGTCCTTTGGCCCTAGATAACAGCATTTGGCAGTGCAGCATATGACAGGAGCCTCCACATCAAAGCAGAAGACACATGCAGTTGTCTTAACAACCTGGATTCTGCGTCTCTGCCCTTCAGCCAGTGTCTACATATAGCTACAGTATAGTATAGCTATAATTACTGTCGAACTTCAGTTGAGTCTCAGACAAACACCTAGTTCACAGAAATTATCGCTACATATCTTTTGTTTGTAACTGCCCACTGTGCATCAAAATATTAAAAAAATATGCTTCTTGGTTGGATTTAACAGCTTTCAAGGGACAGTTCAGCCCAAAATCAAAAATACATATTTTTTTCCTCTTACCTGTAGTGCTATTTATCAGTATAGATTGTTTTGGTGTGATTTGCAGAGTGTTGGAGAAATCGGCCGTAGAGATATCTGCCTTCTCTCCAATAAAATAGAACTCGATGGCACTCGGCTTGTAGTGCTAAAAAAAAATAATAAAGCATTTGAAAAACTTAACAGCTTTCCAAAAATCATGACCCGGTTATTCAAGTTAATCCACAGACCTTGTTGTGAACAGTTTCATAGGAACCATTTTCTTTCTACGGAACTGAAATTGTTCATAACGTTACAGGACGCCATTAATGTTTACATCTTGCGTTTTCACGAGTACAAACACTCAGTAACTCACACCAAAACAATCTAGATTGGTAAATATTACGACAGGTAAGAGGAAAAATATGTATTTTTTTGTTTTGGGCTGAACTGTCCCTTTAAGCGCCCCGCTACCACATCAATTGTCTTCTGGTATTTAAACTGTTTGATTGTCACAATTTCAACCACAGGAAACCCGTTTTGTAATGTTTTTGCATAATGGCTTGTCATTTGCACCTCCACCAATTACACAGGACATGTAATATTAGTCCTGTCATCCAAATGGTCTGCAATATCAGCGTGCCATCTTAAAGCCAGACTGATAAAATATCCCTTGAAGTTAAACACTGATAAGTGATTTTGGTGGATAAGAGTGTGCAGATAGGCAGAGGGAATGAGAAACCCAGATTTTCATGTGACTTGGAAGATAGCTAAATTGTTCATGGTGTTGACTTTATGTTTCTCTTTTTTCCCTGTTCCTTATTCTTTGAATATAAGTGCTGGAAAAAGTCACAGACTTCTTGCATCAAAAAGAATCTGGCATTTATTCGGAGCTTTGAAAATGGGTTTAGTTCTTATCTCAACGGTGTGCATGGTAATTTGCACCTTGCCTGGCGCTCATTCTTCTGAGTTGGGTCACATATGGGTTCTGTGTGTGTGTGTGTGTGTGTGTGTGTGTGCGTGTGTGTGTGTGTGTGTGTGTGCGTGTGTGCGTGTGAAATAGAAACGCAGAGTTAGAGATAGAGAGAGACGTGCGTTAGACAGGCAAAGCATACTTAAATGTGTGTGCGTGCGTGTGTGTGAGCCCCGTGCATGCTTGTGTCTTCTGACAGCCCGAGAGTAAACAGAAACGATATTAATCCCCCCTTTTGCTCCCCCTGCCCTTGTGTTTTCGTCATTTTTAATAACACGGTTTCTATTCAACAATTAATCCAATTAACAAGGATCCAGATAATTAATGAACATGCGTTTAGCCCCTTTTGAAGAGCGGCTGTTAGCTCGCTCACAATGAGCTTGGAGAGCGCCTTGGGTTTTCAACTGAAAGTATGCTGACGGAGACAATGGGGCCCTCGGTAGGGGCCCTGTAGCCGGTTGCGGCCTGCCTCAGGGGCCGCAGCCGCGGGAAAGTGAGTGGGAGCTGGTGCCTCCGTCGAGGCGAGGCTGTCTGCGATAACTGCTGTAGCTCTGGAGGAGGCGAACAGAGGCCCACAGGCTCTGATAACACGCACACATACAAACAAGAACAACATCTTTCCCTTTTTCTTTTGGCTTACTAGTTTGGGGACCGTGGGGGGAAAAGTGCCGGCAGAATCTGGGTCATTTACATTTTGAGGAAGGTGTGAGCACAGCGCAACGGAAATAAATGTCCTTCTAGCAACCACAGCATATACAGAGCATATACAGAGAAATACATAATGTACCTATAATTCATTTTAACCCGTATCATAAGCATGACATGACAAATGCCCTATTCGTGCTTGTGTTCACGCACTGTTGCACTACTTGTTTGTGTGTGCATTTGTTATTGTCAGTGACTGAACATTATTTATTTGTCTTGAAATCCCCCCGAAGTAAGAATTGTAGACAATAAGGATGAAGAGGAAGGATGTGTTTATGAGTGCGATTGGTGGGACATGCTTGGATGACATGAAATCAACCACTTTCCCCCCCGTCCTTCTACTTTAGTGGTGTTGTAGGTCACATCTGTAAAAAAAAATCTCTTTGCCGCTTTGTTGTCATTTTATTTGTCAATATAATTATCACGCATTAGAGTTGTTCCCATTTAACTGTATCTATTCTGATGACATTGTGATGGCTACATTAACACTGCAGGCAAAAGTGGCCCATGTCTGATTTCTTTTGCTCATATGTGACTCAGATCAGATTTTTTCATACCAGTGTGAACAGCACAGATCACCTGGAATCTGATCTTTTCAATTC
>JAOVVB010189319.1:0-11088 GCA_028570985.1 Heterobranchus longifilis | reverse complement strand
TATTTGCTTGTTTCTGAGCCTTGGATGTTATTAAACACATATCATTGACAAAACAAAGTCATTGCCTTGGGCTCTGGGGAATTGTGACACATAGTCACTATTTTCTGACATTTTATTGACCAAACGATTATAATTTAACACAAAAACAAAAATAATTGGCAGTTTAAACGATATTAAAAATAATTGTTAGTTGCAGCCTGACTTTAATAATCAATTAAGCCAACATTCCATCTTCTCAAATATGAATATGCTCTGCTTTTCTTAAGTCAATATATTGTAAATTTAATATCTTTATAATTTATTTATATATATATAACAATTGAAGACATTACTTTGGGTTCTAGAAACATCACCATTTTCTGTTCACTATTTTACTTTTTACATCATTGTAAATTGGATATCTTTAGGATTTTGGGCTGATGAGTGGAAAAAAAAAAAAAATTGAAGATTTTACTTTTTACAAACTAATGATTTTACTTTTGACAGACTAATGATTAATTGGAGAAATACTTTGTCGTACACTGTGATCGCTTGCTGTGACTGGATGAGTGCATAAACTGTAAATGTGTATTTAGTTTTTGAGTGTGTGAGTGACAGCTGAAAGAGTCATTATTCTCAAGGCAAGGCCAGGGGCTCAAATAATTGCACACACAAGAGGAACCCAAACGTGTTTTTGACTAAAAAAAAAATGTGATTGGTGCCGAGGGTATTGATTAGGCCATGAAAACCTCACTAGTATGAAGCAGTCGAGGCTTAGACATGCAAGCTGTTATTGCCAATTCCAACTTTAGAAATGAGAATGAGTAAAGTTTAAAAAAAAAAAAACAGCAGCCTGAAAATGATGCATCTGAGGGAGAGAGAAAGAGAGAAATGATGAAAATAGAACGAGGGGGGGCACAAAAAAGAAAAATGTTGATTATAGGGAGAATAAGGAGAGCTATGAATACCTTCATATAGGGTAGAAAGTGGGAGGTTGAATTAGAGGGGAGGAACAGCAGAGTATATGTCCTGGAGGGGAAATACTTCTGTACGAAAGTGAAGCCGTTCATCATCTGTAACCTTGCCAGGACGCGAGACAGACTCCCAGAATTCTGATTTAAACGGAAAGAGACAGCAACAATGCAACAGTCTCATAGGGCCGGTTGATAAACAGTGTTACAATCCCCAAGCAGTCCAGGCAAACCTAGAAAAAGCCTTGTTTCTGTGTTCCAGTTGGAGCCAGAGATAAGTAGAGGGCTCATATAGCATAAAAAGCTTCCTGCAGATTTATGAGGCTCTGGCACAGCGAAGTATTGATCCCTTTCTCCCATCTGAGCCAGTCAAAGAGACTGAAGGCTACTGCAAACCTCAGAATGGTTTGCTCACATTTTATATTTGGGGTATGCATGTTTTGCTCATTTCCAGAGTGACTTACTGCAACTGGTGAGAATTACTGTTAGAAAGGGCAGCAACAGAGGGCAAAGTCAGAAAATACAAATAGCCTGCTGGAGGTGTTGGCGGCAATGTCTGTAGATTATCCTGAATAACATCTGGAATGATTCATCGCTGCTTTTAAAAGTGTCATTTTCAGTCATTTCAGCAACACAAACAAAATTCCATTCACCTCTACTGTATCTGGCAACAGACGTCTCAGTAACAGACATCACTGGGTGTGAGTTTTAAATATGGATTTATGTGAAAAGAGTTAGCAAAAGGCTGGACCCCTCCCCTGGACAGCGGTCGTCCAATCATAGTGTAGCAACCATAACAAGATTTCTCCACATACTTGGCATCTTTTTTTAGTCTTTCCAAAACCAAAAAAAACACAAGATCAAAAGTATAATGAATGGATTAAACAGTGTGTTTATCTGTAACCACCTAACTATCTTACTGCAGCATCCTGACCATGAGTAGCTTCCAAGGCCACGGAGCATTTCATCACCGCTGTGGGAGCCATAAATTAACTTGATTGCTGAGGAGTACCATTATTTACTATTTTGGTATTTATATATGTGGGTGTTTATGATATTATTCCGTATTGTGTGATTGTGATAGTTATGTCACGTGGTTATGGGCGGTAGTGGTCGACCGATATGGGTTTTTCAATAGCCGATACCAATATTTAGAGAGCAGGGCAGCCGATGGCCAATTTATAGTGCAGATTTTGTTTGTTTTTTGCATCTGATGAAGTAGCCTACAACAATTTAAAGATATTAATAACAAAGGTGACTCAAATGAACTTAAATTAACATTTATTTAACACTTAACACTAACAGCAGGTAGCAGGCTGCTATTAGCAGCATCTCTTTGTTTTTGGTCCTTTTGTAGATCTGCACACTCTGCACTTTAATCAGCTGATGCCGATTTATCTCGAAATCTCATCAATCGGTCCAATTAATTGGCCGACTGATTAATTAGTCCATCCCTAATGGGTGGTGTCACTCAGTTGATTTAATTTCACCTGTGTGCATTTTGTGTGTGAGTACACAGCATTATAATAAGTTGATCCTTTTCATTAAAGAATTTTTACACCTATTTTTGGACCTTTTTCGCACGTCTGACAAGCAAACAGGCCCAACCTCCACCTCTCAGCCACTATTGTTTGTTTCCTGAAGTCACTATAATAGCTAACTTGTGAGTTTACAGGTTACGTTAAAAAAGATTAGAAAGCAGAAGCCTGTTTTTGTCTACTGCTGACTGAAATTTTGAACCAATTGCTTCAAAATTTTCTTTTGTAACCGTGGTCACCATCATCATCATCATCATCATCACCAACAACAAAAACAACAGCAGCAAAATAACAAATGGAGCTATCGATCACTCTCTGAAAGCTGCAGGTCATGGGCTGCAGCTTTGCCTAATAGAGGCACTACATTAACGGGTGGCGAGTTTTGACAGATCCAATTAGAATGAGCTCTATACTCTGCCACTGCCCTGCCCTCCAAGCTGCCCTCACAAACAACTATATGGTAGCATCATGGCATCCACACGGCTCCGGCTCACTATAGTCTCTTTGGTCTTCCTTTGGTGCATCATAAGTAGATGCAATAGCAATTAGCAACGTTGTTCAAGTCTTCAGAGCTGTTTTTCTTGGCTTTGGATATTCTCATAAAACCACACTGAATATACCGTATATTATGCAAAAAGCATGTTTCCATGCTAAATACTTTTCATGCTGCCGCCACACCCCCCCCTTTCCGCATCCCTCAAAATGTCTATTCCTGTCTTTGGTAAAGCTGCTTTTCTCTCGTCTGTCCACAAATGTCCAAATGATAGGTTTTGTGTCTTAGGAGAAAAGGGAGTCATGCTTCACAAGATGGGAGCGCAGCAAAACATCTGACTCCTGCCAAGGAGAGGAAACAAAGCAGGTTCATTTCTGCAAAATCTATTCTTTTGTCCTCATCTGAGGCCTGCTTTCTTTGTGCACCCCTCACTCTCCCTCCAGCCGCAGTCCTCCCTCTCAATTATTCCTGAGAAACAACGTACTTGTCAATCTTTTCCCTTTCAATAGCTAATGGTCTATCTATCCCCCTCTGCCCAACAGTCAAGCCAATTAATTCGATCAAGCTGTTGAAAGTCATTTTCAGTCGCAGCGGGAGTGCAGTGCCAGACTGACAGCGTTGACTCACTATATCCATTGTTAAGAGAGGAACAACATTGAGTAAAACAACATAAATTAGCCTGAATGGATCCAGAAGTAATTTTATATTCTGGACCATTCAATTATATTTTTGTGTGCATCATTTCCCTGTTATTTCTTCTCTATCACACAACGTCTGTGCACACGTGTGCTTTTGCTGCAAAACCTGTGGTTAGGCTGTGGCATGAATCAATACTGCTTGTCAGTGTGAGTACTAGGGCTGCACCTAATGATTATTTTCATAATCGATTAATCTGCCGATTATTTTCTCGATTAATCGACTAATCGTTTAGCCTATAAAATGTCAGAAAATAGTGGGAAATGTCCATCCCAGTTACTCAGAGTCCAAGATTATGTCTTTAAGTCTTGTTTTGTCCAAAACCCAAAGACATTCAGTTTAATATATTATAAAACAGAGGAAAACCCAAAGACATTTAGTTTAATATGATTATAAAACAGAGGAAAAACCCCAAAACATTTAGTTTAATATGATATAAAACAGAGGAAACCAGGAAATCTCCATATTTGAGAGGAGGAAACAGCATTTTCTGACATTTTTGCATGAAAAATTACTTTAACAATTGATTATCAAAATAGTTGACGATTGTTTTTCCGTCGATCGACTAATCAATTAGTCGACTAATCGATTAGTCGACTAATCGTTGCAGCTCTAGTGAGTACTAGAGGAAAACATACGATACTGTGAGAAATGATATATTCAGTCTATAGTGTGTCCTTGACACTTGTGATGTGAGAGAGGACAATTTGTTTATTTTGGTGCCTGTAGAAATGGATCAAGTCCTCTAAAACTGCTTCCCACTCTCCAGTCTCAAGCTTTTCTTTGACTTTCTCAAAAGGAAACCTCTGAGAAAGTATGACCTCTGTCGTGACTCGCAAGTGCAGTGCAGTGAAAGATGATGAGTCGTCCAAATACCGTTGAACGAGAATTGTATATGAATGATTTTTCTTTCTTTTTCTTGCTGATGTGAGTTATCAAACCCCTCATGCAGGCCTTTGATGTAGCTCTCCATTGTCTTGCGGAGCTGCAGGAAATTGAAAGGGAAGATCAGGGGAGTGTTAGTGAAGGGGAGTAGAGGTGGAGGACGGGAGTGACGCGCAGCGCGGCAGGGTTTTCTGGGACATGGCACACGGAAATGAACAAGCCTTGCATGACCTGCGGGAGCTTGCTCTCAAAGAGGATATACAGGGCAGAGAAACGGCGCTGTTTTAGAAAACACAAGATTTTTTTTTTTTCCCCCTATTCTCCAGGTTTAATAGTTTGGTAGCATCCTTCCGAGCCCACGCCGCCTCTCACCGCAGCATCCAAAGCTCTTCTATTCTAATTCAGAGAAAACACTAAACCTTTGGAGAATTACACACAACACACTCACTCAGCCATAAAAGAGCATTTGTCCCTTGAGTGTTTTAATGGAAGCAAAATTTGATTTAAAGCTCTCTGTGATTTGAAGAAGAAGGTTGAGAAGCTTCCCTTCTCTGTCATTCTCCTCTGCACTGTAAGTGCTTTCTCCATGTCTGTCAATGAACACACACTTTCCCTTATTTCTCCCCGTGCTGATGAATTATAATGACACGAACAGGCTGTTTCAGGTTAGGGAGAACAAAGTGGTTTTAGGCAAGGTTAATAAGTCCATTTCTGCTCTTTTGTGAGTCCTCTTGGGAAGTGGAATTAGCATTTTATTTCAACATGGCTTTCGCATATTTTTGTGAATATATTTGAATATTTCAACCCTATTCCATGATGTGATTAATTTAAGTTTACTTGTCCATTAGAGGCTGTAAATGCTGAAAATTACAAGTCACACATTGTTCCAGTAGTATATTTAATTAGCCTTTTTTTCCCAACTGGATGAGTATAGTTTCTGTCCTAATAAATATTACAGCATCTCTGGAAAACAAGCTTTTAATCACATATGGGTATTTCTAGTGAGATGGCTAATCACTACAGGAATGGGAGCAATTTTATTTGAATTTATGTAGCTGAGCTTCTCCCTCGTGAGTCTAGGTTGTTTAAATGGAGAAGCGCGAGACGAATACAGAGGATGATGGAAGCAGTCCGTTATATCAAAATGACAGATAAGCAATGAAGGAGCACTGCTCATTTTTCCCCCCACTATTATGCTCAGGTAGTGTAGAGAAAGAGGTGGGAAGTGTGATGTGCAACATGGCAGGTCAGACCTGGGAAAGTGGGTTTGCTCTGGCGGGAAATGGCTATTTACGTAGCTGAAAATTGAGTGGGCCTTTCTGACATTTTCATAGCCCTGCAGGCAAGAGTAACCTTCAGCAGAAAACAGAACGATTAAAGAAATGTGAGGGGGAGAGGCAGAGCGAGAGGTGGAGCAGAAAGCAGGTGGAGTGATTGCATGGGAGAGTTGAAATGATTGAGTTTGAGTTTTGGAGAAGAGATGGGGAGAAGGAAATAAAGATGGACAGAAATAGATAAAAAATGATTTGGAGGTCATGCAGAGTTGTGAGAGGAGAATCACTTCCTTACAGAGATTGACAGGTAGAAAATAAGGGAAATAAAGGGAATAATGGAGGGTAATGCTGTGCAAGGTTAACAAAATACGTAAAGTTCAATATAACATATTTCATTTTTTCCCCAACAGCTTTACAAATTGTTGCACCTCTCAAGCACTGCTATCAAACCATGCAAATCACTCTGCCTTGAAACATCTGTGCTGATGTGACATGACAGAGAAATTATGCATGTATAAATCATAATAGCCCTGCACAACAGCGCAAGTTAATATTTCCGTCTTCAATAGATTTGACATGATAATGTGCACCATAGAGGGTCCTCTGCCCTATTATTGTCTCGTGTGAGCGAACAACTGAATACAACCAGGTATCTCCATCAATTACTTGTGTCACACTGCGTTACCTCGATTTTCAATCACAGGTGCAGTCAAGGTTTGTGTATTTCTGTGGCACAAAGTAAAAATGAAGAAAAAAAACAAAACAAAACCATATCAGATAGGGGATTTTTAGTTGTGGCTTTTTAACAAAGTAAAATAGGTTATATTGAATGATATTCTATGGAATATTTTCATCTTTTTATAGAGTTGAGCTGCACGATAGGAAAATATGCAATCTGTGATAACGGTGAATATCGGGATAATGATACTTGCGATACTACTAAAGTGTACTCTGTTCTGCCTTTCTGCTGCTTTCAGTATACTGCTAAAATACAACAAGTTGCTTGTTCAATTAAAAAAAAAAGAAAAGGATATTATTACAAGTGAGCTGAACACAAAAGGCTCCAATAAATAAAAGAATGATCATTTAATTTTAAAGTGCAGCTTTCTACTGATACTCTTTCAGCTAACTTTAAAAAATCCTTGAGTATCTGGGTGCTCACATTAAACTTTGTCTGATTTTCCAAAGTGTAAACAGCCTGGTGAAAAGTGCCTACAGACAGAAAGTAATTTAATACATTGTTACTGTATTCAAAGTGCAGTATCACAGTATTTCACATATGGTGCAAGTTGACATCATGATGGCAATTCAAAAAAGAAACCCCTCTACATCCAGACTCTATATTAAATGACTGTTCATTGTTGAAAAGTATTTTAATTTATTCTGAACCAGATGCTTTTATACCTGCAGCGTACATCCATGTTAGCAGCTCTGTGAGCCTGTCCTGTAGGCACAGTGGTGCTTTGAGCTTAATGCTAACATGCTTATAATGACAATCTTTGTTTAATGTGTTACATGTTCACATTTGCTAATTAGCACACAAAGTACAGTTGAGGCTGATGGGGATATCATTTTTGCACATATTTGCCAGAAGTATTAATTGAAATGTAGATGAGAAGTCAGAGGATCACCAAAATCAATGGGGTTCATCCTCTGTGGACCATAAATGTCTGTGCAAAATGTCAAGGCAATCCATCCAGTAGTTGTTCAGTCTGGACTGAAGCAGCAGACAGACCGGCAGACTGACCGGCAGACTATAGAGCAATGCTGCTAACAGCCAAAAAAGCAGGATAAGGGTACGGTTACACAGGTGCGGAATTAACATTAGTGATTATCCGCCTCACGTTCATTTCCATTCTGTGTGAGCGAAGGGGTGGGGTGTGTAACGTGTCTAACGTAGGATTCTGCTCAGGGCTCACTGAACTAGACCGAATTAATTATTATGAATGAATTAAACTTTATGTTGACCCCGCTTGGCTGTAGTTTTCCGAGTGAACCAGAGGAGACGTTTATTGTTGCTTTGTCTATCCAGCCAGAATCACCTCCGCAGGCGATGGTCACTCGCCTGCATTCGTGCATGTGTGACCGACCGTGCCCTAAAACCTCGGGCAGGTTGCTTGTCCGTCACAGGACCTCCATGCAGACAGGCAAATTCACACTCACACCTACAGGCAGTTTAGGTTTCCACCTCATTGGACCTGCATGTATTCAGACTGTGGGAGGAAATCCAAGTACAAACCCACGCAGGCATGGCAAGAAAACAAAACACAAAACTAGGACATCAGAACAAAAATATTATAATTGTGTAAAATGTTTTGAATCACGCCTGTAGCGGGCTTTTTGCTGTTCCATATCTCCCACACCTTTCCTCTCCTGATATAATTGTGAAATCACCACTGTGATACGTTGCTGGGAGAACTTATCAGGTGATCATCAGACAGACAGTTCAGGCGAAACTGTGGGAGAAAATAAATTATTTCCATGTGCCTGTGTAGCCAAAGGAGGACAGATTATATCAGTAGATGCAGCTAATAGACCATGATTATGAGCAGCCTCATTTCCTACAAATGACTCATTTGCCGAGGCACGAGTGCTAGAATATAATATTTTTCTTGTGTGTCTTTCTTTCATAGGATAACAATGTCTCCATAATGAGAAACTTGGTAGAGACGCAAATGTATTCAACTTATCTATGCATTTTCTTTCCTGTAAATCTTTCCCTCTGTCTCTGCTGCGTAATTAAGTGAGGCTGCGGGTTCATGAGCTGTGACTGTTTCATTACTTTTGAATAGGCCAAGATGTGCTGATATGGGTGAGAATAAGATATCAATATGTCCACTATTACTCGAGTTCATTCATTTTATTCTACCATTCACTGCATACTTCTCATTCAGTATCCTCCCAAGGCTATACAGGGATAGAACATATTTTTACATGATGATCATTTGGTGATTCAATTGCTTCTGTTGAACTGGCAAAATATGAAATATCATGAATGACCATTTACTATCTTATTGAAAGAAATATACATGTATCATCTTGTTGAAATCAGAGACTGTCTGCCGAAAATCGACAGCATAGGTTGTTTGCAACCCATATTTATGTTTGTTGTTAGGCAATGCCCTCTAGTGGGCGTAGTAATTATGACAGGCGCAAAGCAGGAAGTTGTGTAACGTAATAAGTTCAAGAAAAAAACGTTTAGGGGAGGTGGAGAGATCAAACAAACACTTTGACCCAGGAGACGTGTCCTGTTTGAAACTGTGACTTATTTTAACTTTAGGTAAGAAATGGAACCATGTCACGTTCTGTGTCACATGCGTGATTACGTCATGCACATAGTAAATAAGTACAGTAACGTAACAAATGTACTGTTTTTAATCAAAACCATGATCTGTTTCTATCTGTTTTGTTGCATTTTTGTGCCTAAACTGCAACTGTTTCACAACGTTCATGACGTGTTTAAAACCGCGACCATCATGTTCAGGTATGAGGATGAATAACACTCCTGTAGGTCGTATTTCCTGCCACCACTAGGGGGCGCTAATTTAGGAAACACTTGTATGGGAGGTATTAGAGGGTAGGAACAAACGACTAATGCGGTCATATGGTTTGGAGGATTGTTTGGAGTTTGTTGGAAAATCATAAACTTAAAGATGCCGTAAAAAGACAAACATTTGATGCTATGTTGTCTCACAGGGAAGGCTAAAACTTCTAAATTTCTCTTCCCATCAGTGCAACAGAGAGGAGGCGTGAAGATGGCTCCCGTGCGTCACTTTGACGATTAATCCCGTTGAGACTCAGTCGGCAATCATCTATAATGTAAGTTCAAGTGTAAAAAAGCCCGAGCCTCTACAAAGTGAAGTGCTTTTCTGGACTCTCATGCAGGGTCATTGCCAAGACCCAGAAGATGAGAGCTGCATTTAAACTGTTTAACTGACTTTGTACAGTAAACTATTTTTAGAGGTTGCACGTAGCAATATGCTCACATAAGCTATACATGCCAGAGGGTGCATGAGCTTCCTGGTAAATGACAGTGGCTACACTCAGCAGCAGACTCCTCTGTGTAAAAGGTGTGAGAAAAGGCATTTCTACTTATTAATATGTATAGCTTTTGCTTCCTCGTCCTCCCTGTGGAATAAATATCTGATGGCGTGTAGTGATAGTGTGAGAGTTGGGAGGCTTTGTTCCTCTGGTGCTGTGTCTCCCTCGCTGGGAAAAAATGCCATGAAAGTCACCAGCAGAACTGCCAAGTTATAAATCATACAAGGCGGTTAGGCTGTTAGCATATGGCTGCATAACCTTGAGGTTGTAATTTAATACCCTAATATTTTATTTTAGATGAACGAAACCTGATCAAGAAACAAATGCTGAAAAAAATAAATACTTGGAGTCATTTCAGTCACAATGGGACCCTTGTTTAATGTGTAAAGGTTTGCAGTGTGCATATTAATCCAATCAGTGACTGATTAGTCTTCAAATATTTAATCAAGTGACTTCAATTGCACTCATTTCAAAAGAGTTTTAGAGAGGCGCTTGTCACAAATTCATCATGTGAAATTTCAGAAATGGCGACAGTAAATCTGTTTTCTTTGTGAAAACACCTTGAGATCAAGACAGAAACATTTTCACCTGCATACCACCAAGAAAAGGTGACGCTCTTTGTATTGAAACCACCACTACTAGTCAACAATAACTGATACATTTTCCTGTAGTTATTCATACTGGGCGACATGTTCATGTTTATTCATGTCTCTGAGGCAAGTTGTTCTTTCAACACTTTCTATGAAGACCATATATCTATAGTGCATTCTGAGGGCATTCATAGTGAATTATAATGCTTTGTGACTGCACTCATAATTGCACATAATGGTTTCCGATTCACTATATCAACTCTCATAAAACAGATTTGACTTACAATGATTTACAATGAAATTAAAATCACTTATGATACAGCATAGATTATTTTAAATGCATTACACTTTACTTTCCACCAACAATGAAACATGATAAAGCATTAGTACAGATGCATCAAACTTTACTTGCATACAGTGATTACTTATAATACTGCATGCACATTCTAGCAGTCCTTACTACAGTGATTCTTGAGGTGAGTATAAGTAGTCATAATGTATTATAATTATCAGTCATCCTCTAATTCATAAACAGCATCCAGACTCATTATTTTATCTTTATGAGTTGCATCTATAATGCTGTATGACTGTTGATATAGTGCATCAGAAACATTGTTTGTG
>JAOVVB010189299.1:0-11088 GCA_028570985.1 Heterobranchus longifilis | reverse complement strand
ACACGTCTCATCATCTTTTGTTCTTCCTTCCGTGCAGAAAGCACAGCCGTACACGTTCCTCTACAGACGCTACGTCTGATCTAAAAAAGTGTATCATAAAAATGTGGCTTAAAATTGGATAAAAAGTCAGTTTATGACAGCTTCTTGCAGACAACCACAACGCTGACGCATTCACAAAGACCACCCAATGTAACGCACCGTTACCTTGAATATTATTACAGATTTCTCTGGTTTATATAATGTACAGTGAGTACACAACTTAATGAAATATATAACATCGGTCTAGTCGTTTTTATACATTTTAATGTGGAAATGTTAGATATTATATCTTTCTCTAACCGTGCAGACCAGCAGAGTTTGTTGGCGATGTTTACACGCTCCTCTGCCACGTGTTTCGGAGGAAATGTTACTGTAATTGAGAATCACTTGGCGACTGCCCGTACTGGCTGAGTATTTTTATACACAGAGATGAATAGATAAGTGCTACTCTTCTACAGTACTTACCACACCTGTCACAACACGCTCGTGATAAACTACACACCCTTCCGATCAAAGGGAGGAGGATTAAGTTAATACTTGTACTGAATATACAATACCCAAACTGTATTTCATTAGCATGCAGTCAATAGTTGCTCCCATCAGCTCTGAAGATTACTTTTTTTCTGTCTTGCTAAAATTGGATAAGTTGTCTACACGGTTTTATTTCATAATTCCAGACTTTTCCAGACTCAAATTTCCAGACTTTTCTGTAGATTACATACAACACGACAGTGCTTTTGTCCTTGGTTTATAATTGTGGTCCATGTTGGAGAAGTTGAATGATTTTACACAAAGTTTGCATCGAGCTTTGTTTTCCCGTTTGGAATCCTTCATCAGCCAGGTTTTATATTTTTAGGATTCTCAAACCAGCCATCAGAAAACAAACATCTCTGCTCAAACAGGAAGTAAACTAACCGCTGCTGCCTATACTTATACATATTATTTTCCCTTAACATATTGAATAAATATTATTATTGTTCCCCCCATATTTTTTTTGTCTCTTTTATAAATAAATAACCGAACATGAGTTGAAAAAAGTAAAAATATATCTTTTGTTTTCACAGCGTCTGTGCAGCTTTGTTTATTCACTGTATCCATGGAAACGACAGTGAACGCAGCCATAACGATTTGGTTTCCTGCAGGAAAAACAGTCTGTTTACTTTTATGATAATCGTTTCTGATGACAACACATGTTCTGACAAGCTTAATATTTGTGATGATATGTATGTATGCAATTCAAATATATTAGCGTATTTTATTTAAAACTAATTTGCTCTCGTATGTTCAGATTTGTTACTAAATTTTACATTTTATAAAACAGAATACAGAGTAAAATAGTCTGGAAACACAAATATGTTTCCATACTTTCTTTTCTTTTTTCCATACTTCCAGATCTGGAAATGACTAAAAATCTAATTCCATATGTTTCCATACTGCGTAGGAACCCTGTGTTTATTATTCATATTGTTTTGTTTTTTTTTGTTTTTTTTTAAAGCAATACAGTATCAAAAGGTTTTCGGTGCTCACCTGACGAGGTCCATGCCCAGCAGAGCCTCTCCGGGGGCGACGGGCTCTCGGGTCCAGACAGCCTCGTTCCCAATGCAGACTCCGTGCTCATTGGCTCCCATTTCAGCTCCCCACATCCAGGCGGGTTTACTGAGGACAACAGCACAGGTCTGCTCCACCTGAGGGATCTGGATGTATGTGCACTGCAGACAAAGAAAGATGTTGATGTAAACTCAAAGGGCAAAATCATCCTCTTGTCCCTGATTCAGTGGCTTTTTTAGATTTTTCTGACTGGGGTGACACAAGTGGGACCCTGACTTGACATGAAGTGCGTGTGCACACTAACGTCGGAATAACATTAATTTAATACTTCTGTCTCCACTCATATCTTCTTTAACCCTGAGGCTGCATTTACACTGCAGGTCTCGATGCCCAGTTCCGATTTGTTGCCTGCATCCGATTTTTTTGACCGTCTGCTTACATCTACTGTTAAAAAGTGACCCGTATCTGATATGTGCATTTATGCTGCCTGTTACACTACATGGTTCAAGTGACCCACTTGCTTAACACTTGAAAAAATCTGCATGCGCATACGAGGGTTTGACTACCGACCCGGAAATTAAATGAAACAAGTCGACGGACGAGAGCGAAATAATAAATTAAATGTATTAAAAATAATAAAACACACGTGTACTGCATGAGAAAAACTGGCCCAAACTGTATGAGATTATCATAAAGTCAGCATGTCTGTAAAGGGGAGACTCGTGGGTACCCATAGAACCCTTTTTCATTCAGATATCTTGAGGTCAGAGGTCAAGGGACCCCTTTGAAAATGGCCATGCCGGTTTTTCGCTCGCCAAAATGTAGCCTAACTTTGGAAAGTCATTTAACCTCCTTCCTGACGAGCTAGCATGACGTGGCTTTCATGGATTTCTTAAATCTTCTAGTTTCATACGATACCAATATACTCTATCTAGCTCTAGAACGGAGTCCGCCACAGCCTCCTGCGATCCTGCAGGTCTCTTACTGGGGTAGCACCTGGGGTGGTCAGAGCACCCCAGAGGCAAAGCACTTGGGACCGTGCATAAACGTCACATCCTTTGGATTTTTCCTTAAAAAAAACAGCCCGAGACCAGAAATCAGTCCCCAGGCTGTGATACGCAACCGAGAAAGTCAGGGAAGGTTTCACTTTTTAAGTGTCGTTAATATCTGTTTACCCATTGGCAATACAAAGTGATTAATAAATGTAAAAAGTTAACACAACATGCATCACAGTCCTCTGCTCTTCATCTTGTGTGTGTGTTTATATGTGTGTGTTTTTGTAAATCAGGTAGTTCACAGCATCTCCACGGCGACATTAATTCATGATTGCTCACCAGCTGTCAGGGAATTTTTCACACCTTTCCCAATATCAGCGAGGCCAGAGTTGTGTTGCTATAGAAACATTGATTCCAGTAAGTTAAATAACGTTGATTTTCTACACGCTACTTGGCACAGAAAGTTGACATCAAATTCCTTCTGAGCATGTAATTTTTCTCTCAGCAGTAATTTTTTTCAACTATTTGTTTTGGAGGCTTCCTGCGCCGGATAAGTGAAGCTCGAGGAAGTGACAGCAATTTGTTTTAGACCTCTTGAATAAACAAACTCCGGCAATAAAATAAGGTACTAGTTAACTGTGGTCTGGTTTCTTTATCAGAGGTCTGTATTTAGTGTTGAGTGCTTTCAATTAAAACCACAGGTGCTGCTGACTGTCTTGTAAAAGCAATAATGTCCCTGAGCCGCAGGGTTATGGTGCAATCTTCTCACTTGATGCTATCGGCAATCAGGCCTAACAACACCCATGGCAATACTACACTATAACCTACTGCCTCTTAGCCGTAATGCTTTAAACCAGTGTGTGTGTGTGTGTGTGTGTGAGTGAGAGAGAGAGAGAGAGAGAGAGAGAGAGAGAGAGAGAGAGAGAGTGTGCTATGAGGTTTGAGTCGCCAACAACATGGCTCCTCACTCCATAAATTAGCGCAGATGAGGACACTTGCATGTGTGCATGTGTGCATGTGTGCGTGTGCGTGTGTGTGTTTAACAGTAGCGGTCCGTCTGGTTTCAAGCGGTTACGCATGCGTGCGTGTGCAAGCATGTTTCTCTGTGTGAGTGCATTCAGTGGTTGTGACTTACATGGCATGGGTGTGTGTGTGTGTGTGTGTGTGTGTGTGTGTGTGTGTGTGTGTATTCAGTAGTTGTGAGTACACGGTGTGCTTCATTGATGTGTGAAACATCAGCTATGACTGTGGAGCCATCTGCTCCAAAGGGAGAGATTGAGTGCAAGTGTGTCTGTGTGTGTGTGCGCGCACATATATTTTCTTCTCCACGCATGAGTGTGTTTTCGTGACACAGCAGTGTGTGTATGTGTGTGTATTTGTGCATGTGTGCGTGAATTTCTGACACAGTCTGACTACTTGGCTGAACCAACAAGTTGTGTTTTTTTGTGTGCATCATGTGGGACATTATGAAGTTTCAAAGCTCCTGATACTTTCAAACGCTGTTTCTGTCTGCATGTTTAAATTTACATGTCAGCTTCTTTCTTCATGAATCATTTAGTTTTCTGTGATCTTATTTCAGTCACAGATTCATCCAATACAGATATTTCAGATATAGTGAATTAATTATTTATATTATTATATATTATGAATGAAATTAAACGGCAAAAAATGTCATTTGTAACTTCCCTCTCTCGTGCCCGGATAAAGCTTTACTTCCTGAGACAGGAAGTCAACAACGGCAACAGCCTCCGAGTTATCAACCTACACGCTGAAAATGAAGATTAGGATTGCGCAATAAGGCAGGCCTGCTCGGTTCTTTCGGTTACACTGAAATGGGTTCCCTCCCTATTTTTGCAGAGGCACCATCAGGGTGTGGCACTGCTCAGGATGATTGTGATTGGTTTAAGGAAATACAAACAGGCCAGGGAGTTTTTTTCCCTATCCAGGAATCCAGACTTTCCCCCAGCGCAGACACAGTGCTGTGGAGATATGGTCTGGCTACGCGAGACTACTTCCCTCTTGAATGAAAACCTACCCACGTTTTCTGATCTGACGATTTTATCGGCAGGACGAGATTTGTCTGTGCAAAGGTTTGGTTCATTTTAAGCACAAGAATGATTTGGTTTAGGGAAAGATCTTGGTTTGGGTTCATATGTTAAGATTAGATTTTTGTCATCATGGTGACAATAATAAACACATGGTTAAGATTAGAGAACAATCGTGGTCATGCTTTATAACAGTGTTGACTGTTAGTTGGAAACCAGAAACAAACATTTGACGTTTTGTTGACCCATAGTGTATGTATAATAAATGATAACACTTAGGAAATGAGTAAAAATAACAATGAAAAAAACAGTTTAACCAAACATGTACTTGTATGAGGTCACATGACATTTAAATTGCCAAAAGTCTTACTCTTTCCCAGCTGTCGATGACCTTGCACCTGCAGAAGAGCTCCTCAATATTCAGTGATTTTGTCCATTTTTTCATATATCTGCAGCATTTGAAAAATACTGAATGAATATATGGTATCATATGACCTGTTTTTATCATTTAGATCTTGTTTCAATGAAATTATTTTTTATTCAGTAAATTGGGTATGTTGCCAAATGGCAACATTGTGCACCAATGGACTAATATAGACAGTGGATATCTTAATCACTAATACCTGAATATCTTTGTAGAAAATACACAGATAGATAGATGCACACAAATATTTCAATCCATTCAAGAAACGTTATATATTGACATATGACGTGTTATATTACTTTGTATAGCTTGTATGAATTTCATGTTGCATTTTATAAAGAATATGAATATATTGTTTCAGTTGTTGCACAATGTTGCAATAAGGCAACTTATCCCAAAGTACCCCCCCATTTGTAAAAAATCAAAAAAATATATCTATCTTAATTTAAGTTCATTTTAAGTGATACAAAAAACAATGTGCTGGTATAATAATGTGTGCAGTAGAGGGATAAATGGATGTAATGTATTAAAATGCGAAAGTGTATATTGTCCCAGTGTAGTCGTGGGCTGTACAAACTGTTTAAATATATAAAAATGTGAAATGTACATATACATTAAAACAATACAATCAAAGTCCATTCGTGATGTGTTAGATTTTGTCCTAAATAACCCATTAAAAGGGACTGATTTGTGAAAATATAATAACCATGTAATCAATTCAAACAAAATCTAATTTGTCCTTAAATACTATTGATCAAATATGCATACAAATGAAAGGAAATGTTATACCCACTAAATTAAAACTTGGTTGTGGTTTTAGAGAGCAGCATGCAGACTATGAACAGAGAATCTTAGTTAAATTAAATAGGATCAAATATCACACTGTAGATGTTGAGAATTTGCAATAATGCAAATGTACTCGTACAGGTTTTGCCAATAATTGTGTCCAGAAGATCCTGTAGAACGTGTTATGTGATCAATTAAAGGTATTAAAACAAGTTTTGTAGAGACTATTTTCCACATTTAAAAAGCCACTGAGGGGCTTCTACTCTTACAGCTCAATAATTGCACTAATGCAGAGAAAATTGTTTCCTTCCCACTAAAAATAAACCAAAGACTTTCACAGAAATTACAAAACCACAAGTGCTGGCACATAAAACAGGCATGGGGCAGTGCACGACACAAGCAAGATAAAAACGGTATGCTTCTCTAACAAACCAGCAATTGATCTGAATACATTAACAACCTTACATAAATCTCTAAAATGATTTCAAAATGAGGATTATATAAAGGAATAAACATTTTAAAAAAACATGGCTTTATGTAAGCTATAGGTCTAATAAAAACTTAATAGCCAAACCAAATTATTTAGAGACACCTAGACATCGTTCAGCTTGCAAATCACCAAAACCTTAAAGACTTAATGAGCTACTCTGTGGTAGGTCGACTTGGGAAAAAAACATGTTTTGCAAAATCCACAAGCTTCTGCTCCATGAAATCTTCATGGTTTTAATTTCATCTCCATAAAATCCTCACATTGCATCTGAAACCAGAAACACTCTGCATATGTCCAACTCCCATTAGGCTTTGACAACAAGCCAACTGCTAAGACTCATGACATGTTGCTGTTAAATACTCACAGAATAAGCACTGTTTTATCTTTGGTAAAACAATGTACAATCATTTTTAATTTGACTACCCAGTAGTCAAGTCAAGTCAATTGTATTTATATTGCTCAACATCACAAATTTGCCTTAAGGGCCTCTGTCCTTATAGACCCTCGATTTGGACGAGGAAAAACTCCCCAAAAAATGGGAAACATGGAAGAAACCTCAAAAAGAGCAACTGAGGACAGGCTGTTGTCATTCACTGTTCGTAGTAATTCCTACAAAAGTAAATGCACTGTGATTCGTACACAACCCACGTAATTGTGAGCCAGGAGGCCCAGCTTATTATGTGCCATATTGATGTTTTATTTGTAGACGGCGACCTCTAGTGGCCGTAGTGATTATGACGGGAGTAAACAAGGAAGTGAGGTGATGTAAGACAAAAAAGTTCCATTGAGGCTGGGCGGGCAGGCGGGTGATAGATGGGTCCGACAAGCAAAGGACTTTCACCCAGGAAACCGGTGTCAACATTATTTTAAGTTAACGTGTAAATAAATGTGTAAAACCTTTTTTTTGTTCCATCTTTATTTATAACACGGAAGGAGGGATTTTAACCCAAATCCCGTTGTTTTTTTCCTAACCGTACCAAGTCATTTTGTTGCCTAAAACTAACAAAGTAGTCCCGTTCCACAACGTTAATCTCGTGTTTAAAACACCGACCGTCATGTGTTTAAAATGTCCGTTTCACACCATTAAATAGAACGGCAGTCATATTTTGTAAGATATCATACAAACTGCTGCGCAGACATGCAATAGATGTGTGTGTGCTGAGTTTACATCATATAAACAAACAATATTAAATAAAACCAACAAACAAAAAAGTAACAAAAAACATATCCAGTGTTAGGGACATATGCTATCCTCTGCTACGTTGCTATGCTAACCTGGCCATCTAACAAAAGGCCAGTATACCCATAACCTGGTGTCTTCCCTTGCGTGTTGCATTTAACGTGAATATATGATCTGATTTGCCTGGATGAATGCAGACTTTTCTAACTGGGGGGGGGGAGGGCGTGTGTGATTTGACTCACCGCTCACAGATCGTCTTTCCCGCGGCCAGTTTGCTCGTCACGGACGACGCTGCTGGACACACGTCGGATGCAGTCTGCCATCTGCTCATCCTTGTGCTAGTTCAGGGTAAAAAGGTATATACAGTTAATTCATGGTGGTATGGTGGTGTGTGAGAACTGCTGTCACTGGCACTTCCGTCTCTCTGACACGCCTCCTCACGCTCTCCACACGCGTCACTCATAAGGACTAATGAGACAAATCACAGCACCCCCGAGTGCAACGTCAGTCTGACCCTGCCTCCTATTTCCTGCCCAAACATCTACAATACACTTACATGCAAATAAACCAACAATATTCTATCATAACATCCCGTAATAGGTAAAAAAAAAAGCATAAACAAGCTAAAACATCCTAAATAAGAAGACAAGAACATATTTGCAATAATAGTAAAAACATTACAGAGCAGTGTATCTGATAAGTTCCAGATCTCCAGCTGAGAAATGAGGATAGGTTAAATGTTAATCCATTTAGAAGACCTTTATGAATAAAGGCTTTTCAGAAAAATCAATAAAAGCATTTAAGAGAAAATCCATTGAGATACAGAAGCTAGTGGAGCAGATGTAAGCTATGAGAGGGAGCGGGACTCCGTCTGTTTGTTGCTGTTGGTCAGCCATGATGTCAGCCACAGTCTGTTGACCATTACTACCTATCTGCCGTCTACAAGAGAAAACTTTTTCGTGCTTTTTTTCAGACACAGAGAAAATCACTCCAAAAGGGTTAATAACACACGTTAGGGACAGTTGAATGGAAGACTGATTTTGTGAACACGACGTCGGAGCTTTTCTACCCAAATAAGCTTTGTTCTGACTCTCTCACGAGTCGTGAACTAGAAAATGTTCTCTTGTACTCATGAAATCCCCCTGAGTCACATTTACCATCATGTCACGCTCCGCGGAGCAGCTCCAGCTTTTTTTTTTTACATGTTGACGACCTCACAGGTTCATGCTTCTCTGGCGTTGCAAACACTCGCAGGGATTTAAAAAAAAAACACACAAAGTCCTTAAATTCACTTTTGTGGCCCTTTAAGAAGGACAACACCCTGAGAGATACATTTTTCATCCAAAGATGTTCTTAATGAGTTGTGGAGTGCTGAATGTTAAAGTATATATTTATGTAGCACGGTCGCTACTCGATTACCATGGAAACTGAGGTAGCATGTTGGAGGTGAGTGGGCGTCAACGCGACTTGGATGAACCCTGCGAATGTGGTAGGAGGGACGGAGAGAGAGAGAGAGAGAGATAAAGAGAGAAAGTGACAGAGGAAAGCAGATGGAGAAAAGTAAAAAAGAAACGCTGAAATGCTCAGAGATAAAGTTTTGTTGCCATGAGAAGTTTGCTGCTGTTTTTTTTTTCCCTTCCTTCATCTCTCTCTTCATCTGCTTTCTGTAACTTTGCTCATATTTTCCTTCTTCTATTAACAGCGTACATCTCCTCTCTGTTCTTGCCCAGTTCCCCTCCTCCTCTTTTCCTTTTCAATATTTACAATCTTGATTTTCACTCGTTTCCTCCAAATGAAACGTTTGAAATACGTTGGTTTTTTCCTCGTTTTCTGATCTGATGCCCGTATCGGCAGGACGACCTCATTTGTCAGCGTCCTCCAAAACTGTTACAAAAACTAGAAGACCACAGACCTCCGCCAAAGGCCATGCCCTATCTCGCAATTTTAATGAAAGTGAAAAATTATTTGTGTATTTGCCACGTGATCCGGATCCGCTCAGAAATTTAATGGATTCTTCCCAAAACATGAAAGTCAGACCATGTTGTCCATGGTGGCAAACTAGTTTCCCCTTGGGGGATTAATAAAGTTCATCCATCCATCCATAGGTTTTCTGTAATCCTGCTGACAAACAAACCAAACCGAAAACATGTCAAAGTAATCCCTTCAAGTAATCTATTTTTAAAGACAGTAACTTTCTTCAGAATACCACTAATTTAAACTGTAAATGTAACGTTACTAATATTTTGCAGTTAAGGCACAAAAACAACTTAGAGAACCTTCATCGCCATAGTTACAATAACAAACGTGGTTCAGGTTTGGGACCGATCGCAGTCAGGCTTAAAATATATATATTTTTTAATTAACTTTCCAACAGCAGTTCAATGATTTGTTGACCCATCCATCCATTTTTCCTCTCTCCTCTCCTCTCCACTTCTTCTTTCCTCATTTCTCTGTCCTCTCCTTTCTTACTTTGCTCCTCTTCTCCTTCCTTCACTTTTCTGCTCCCCTCCCCTCCTTACTTTTTTTCCTCCTGTTGCCTCACCTCTCCCATTTTTTCTTCTCCTCCCGCTTACTTTCTTTCTTCTTCTCTCCACGTTTCAACCTTTTCATCCTCCTTTCACTTCTCTCCCCCCTCTTTCTTCACCCGGACTTCACTTTTCTCCTCCCCAATTTCCGTAATTGTTCTATCCTCTTCCATTCCTCTTTCTCACCTCTTTGTTTCCTTTGACTCCTCTTCTCCTTGTTTCAACAAGCCCTTTGCAACCTTCATGCTCGTCCTTTTATTCATCTCCTTGTTCTGTACTTATTCTCCTCTCCTCCTTCCTTTCCCTTTTTGTATTTCATCTTCATTTCTCCTCTTCTCTTTTCAACAAGATACTTTGCAGTCTTACTTTCGACTCATCTTTTCCTCCATCACGTCTCTCCTCTCCTCCCCTCACCTTTCATCATTATTTGTCTCTCCTCTTTCACCTGTTTTCTCCCTCCTCCCCTCTCAACATGATCTCCTGGGAAAGCATATAAATAGCACGCCACTTTTCACTGTGTCTCATGTGACATGTAAAGCTTTTTGCATGTCTTTTTTTAAATATATATATATATATACTTTACTGCAGGAGTGCAGAACTTAACAAAAATGTACATCTGCTTACACGATGTTCATATTTATAGCATTCCTACAATGTTCATATATTTCATAGTAAAAAATAATAATAGAAATTAACAAAACAACATGGAGTAAAAGAAGAAATGAATAACAGTAATTCAGTACATACACAATATACATGACTCTGAGAAACCAGGATGGACATTATCCTCCGACGTTCTCCAAAACAATGCACGACATGTCATTTTATGTCATTCATAACTCGTCACATATGGACGCTCAGGAACCCTTGACGTCACTTTTACGCACCAAACTATGACGCTTCACTAAGGTCACAGTTTACGTCATTAACGCTGTGAGTTCAAGGCTAGAGGGGGTGGGGTGAGATGTTTGTTTTCGAAAAAATAAGAAAAATGGAAGGGAAATTATTGCTTTAATTATACAATGCATGTCTTACGCCTGTCCTTCTACAAAATAT
>JAOVVB010189288.1:0-11088 GCA_028570985.1 Heterobranchus longifilis | reverse complement strand
AAAAATGCAATTTGATGAAAAAGAAAAAAAAGTGATTCGTTTATCTTCTCGCGTGAGGCGATGACGTTTCACGTCGCATAATTACGTCACTTCATAACGTTCCCAAGGCAACAGGGGAAAAATGTCTGCTCCCGTGTTAAGTACACATGCAACATTTTTCAACTTTCTGCAGAGATATATGCAACTTTTTGCAACGAAAATGTGGGAATTATGAAACCATGCAAGCTCTGCATATTTCCCTATTTTGTGCGGAAATCTGCGATTTTTGCGGCAAAACGGCGGCGTCTTTGAAAAAATGTGACCCCCTGCATAATATGCGGGCTTTGGCTGATTATGCTTTGAATTATGCGATCGCATAATCGTGTTTTTCTGGAGGGACTGACTGTGACTATTTTTCAATACTTCTATTGGCTGCACTGCCTCCTGTGTGACATTTAAGAAGTCTACAGTGATGCCTAGACTGAGGAGAAGTAAAGTGACCAAATGTTGCATTAAAAGACTTTGGGAAAATCTGGTGTGTGGACTGCGCTGTAACTCAAAGCACTAGGCCCAGTATTTTCTGATTAGCCCTATTTTGTGTCTGATGTTATAATATTACATTCAATACATTAAATACCCAGAAAGAAAAAAAACCTAAAAGGTAGTTAAACAATACTGGACGGAAATAAACATTTTGTCTGCTGCACAATAAATAGCCTAAATATATTAGAATGTTTCCCAGACCTTGCCTCTTTTTCCTAATCCAAAAAAAAGGATGATAACTGCAAATGTCCATGCTCAATTTGTACAATGTGAACAAGAATTAATATATAAATAGATGTTTCTTTCCGATATGTTATATTTTCATGCAAAATAGTGCACTGATATTTTGCTTGTGAGCAGTGAATGCTTAGATTTCGAAATGCAGATGCAACTTGGAAAACAGGTTAAAAATGTTTTTAGTTTGTGCAACAGAGGGAACATTTTAACCAGATTCTGAAAATACATTCAAAAGTGTTGTTTAACAACCCGATGGGTTTTTAAAAGACGTCTGGTAATTATTTTTCAGAAAATCGGATGCTTAGTGAGTTATTTGACTTGAATGTACTAAAAACTGGGGCTACTAGCAAACACACAACACATGAATGATTAATATTGTGTGTTTTATATTTGTAGCTTGTAGTTTTCTTGTTTTAACTCTCCGTAAAGTGTTTTTCAGTATCATTAAAAGCTCTATTATTATTAAAACCCCTCTGTAGGAGCCACAGGTGTCTGTCACATGACATGATAGATAAACATCACCTGACACCTGAGCAAATATACAGTAGTAAAATATGTTGCATTAAATCAAAACACATCATAGTCACATTGTATGATAAAACTTGTCTCTGTGCCTTGACACCAGTGATATTATGTCATTTGTGGTGATGATTGTTTATTTTTATTTCATCATTCAACTTTGCTGCTAGCTATATCACATGCAAACTTTATATAATACAATATATTTTCAATTTCAATTTACTTTCCAATTCATCCTATCTTATTTATTTTTCTCACATCCAAGTAAATCTATAATAATATTTTCCAGGCATCCCATGACCAAACAAGAACAAGCCAGAGCACAGCAATAAACTCTTAATAACAACATTTAAATGAAATAAATTCGCTGGAGCCATATATAACGTATATTAATAAGCAATATCAAGCATCGCTCAGCAGATGAAACGCTGTGTACGTACCATTCAATCTTGTTTGCCTGTTTGCTCGAACTCGTAAAAATGTCTGCAGGCAGAGGGGAAAAAAGAGAGAGGAAATATTCATTAGATAATAAACAAACAATATAACATGTTTACAAGTACAAATACAACTTTTCAGAATGGGATTGCTTTGGATGCTGAGAGCGGGGCGGTGTAAATAAACCTACTTCTCTATTGTTTTCCACATCCTCCATGACTGTCAGGATTCTCTCATAGCTCTTTCTACAGCCGCCAAAACTGCAAACCGCAAACCGCCCGGCTGTGTGTCAGGACGCTGCTCATCACTGCAAACTAAACTGCTGTCTATTATTTCATACGGATGGAAAAGGATTGAAAGTGGCGCCCGTATCGGCAGATGCTGCTCATGTCCGACGCCATGTTTGCTTGTTTTGATCACGTGACGCGCTGGAGACGGAAGTGGGGAAACGTCACATGTTGTTCCGGAAATCCACCGCTAGGGGGAAGCAACGGGTTTCATTAAATTACAACAGTCTCCTTTTAATTAATTTGTTGAGTTTTACATACAGACTGTACTAGATGTACAATTATTGTACTGCTCCTCTAACTGCTGCTGTTTTTATAATAATAATAAAAAAAGGAAGTAATGTCAAATATGTTACTAAGCTTTGCAATTTGTGAACAACTGAATAGGGTCAAATATGTTTATGAATAGATATCACCATGAAACTTTCCCCAGTTGATTATTTCTTCTCGTACATATTTTTTGTTTTTCTCTTGTTTTTTTTGGTTCTATTTTGTTTGTGTTGTTTCTTGTTTTGCACCGTGACATCAAGTCAAATTCCTTGTACGTGAAAACTACTTGGCAATAAAACTGATTCTGATTCTGAGATTCAAGCACTTTTCAAGGTGCCTTCACATAAATTTCCAGACAAGCCTTTATCATCGCATCTGAACTGTTACTATACATGCAACTGCAAATAATAAAGCTGACAGTATTGACACTTATTTTACCAGCTGTTCATATTAACTTTGATTGTGTTTTGAACATGATTATTTCATGCTTGTTAATTTCAAGAGGATTTATCTAGCTGTGAATGACAAGCGAACACAAGAAAATAACTTTTTGGGGACATTTTGGAGGTTTGCATTGTCCACCAGCGCCGGCCTCTAACAGGACCAGGACCCTGAGGAGCGCACAACTTCCAGACTGGACACGAAGAACATCTCCATGCAGCAACAAGAAAAATCCCGTTAGAGAAGTAAAAAATAACAACAATCACAATGCAGCCGGGTGTGGTGACGTGAAAGCGGAGGGTGCAGGCGCTCCAAAACATCCCAAACTGCATGTTGCTAAAGCGATAACAAAATCCACCTGTTGTCTACTAAGTTAGCTGATGAGCAGCTAGCTACTTTCAGTCAGAGATGCTCTCTGCTTTAACGTGTACACACGACGTCTCAGGTCCTCATGACGCTGCAGAGCGGAGCAGAAAAACGCAAATGACCACGGGATCGTTTGATTTCAAATATTAAAAGATTTCTGGTTTATGTGAGTGATTGTGCCGATGAAACACCAGATTATGTTGAAAATCAAGCGGTTTTAAAAAGGACTACATTCAAATTCAGGCATATTCCTGACCTTGAAAACATGACGGTAAAAATCAAGACTTTGTAAGAACCCTGCACTACACACGTGGAGCTGCACACTGTCAGGGATTTGTTTTTCTCTGGTGTTTATCTGCTTATGAACTGGAAGGCTTACCAAGTCCTTTGTGTGCATCCAGGCTGGTGTATTCGATGGTTCCATTGTGGCCCTTCTTGGGGTTTTCCTTGTATTCTTTGTGGACTCCATCAGGACAGTATCTGTAGGACAGCCCATAATCTGCTAGATAGACCTACAGGACACACACACACACACACACACACACACACACACACATTACTAATTCTAAAGCCATTTTAACAAATAAAGAGAATTTATCCGGTCTCTATTGAGACGTAGTCCTCATTAAAGCAGACAGCTGATGCCAAGTTCACACTACACGACTTTCAAAGTCATCAGATCTCTGTGTCGTTCACACTGCACGACTCGCTCTCTTGTAGTCGGGAGTCCTGAAATCGTTTTGGTTTTCATACTACGTTACGCCTCTCCCACTGGCCAAAAAACCCACTAACGCCCGCTAACATCTGGCTTTTGTTACAATCGCCATTCACTCCCGGGACAAATGATTCCAGCTCCGATCGGCATTAATGTAAACACAACACCCGGATGAACGCGCTAATTTTAGTCGCTTTACCTGCACGATGCTGTGACGCACGTCATCACGGCTGTAGAAGGAAAAATCAACGCCTGTTTTCCAGTGTGTTCGTGGCGTTAACCTCGGTTTGTGACACACCAGGAAAAAACAAACAGAAAGGCATACTCGTCTATTTTTAGCGGGTGTCCACGTGTTCAAAAAACCTGCATATACACGCTAATTTATGTGGAAAAAGAGGTACATGACTGACCGGCGACACACGTGACAAGATCTTTCTCCAGGAGGAATCCCCGAGGAGTATACCTGGTCTCAAAAATGTGTTTCGTCACAAACAACACAAAACAATCAACATCAACAAAGACGAGCTCTCCGAGCACCCCAACCACTCATGCTACATCAGTTACAATTTACAAGCAGGTCGCAGCAATATAACGGACAATAATAGTAATAATAAGTAAGTAAACATAAATACAATCAAACACAGGAACTGTAATTTTATTTATACTTAGAGTTAATCATGCCACATGTCTTTGGAGCTTTCTTTTTCACTTGTACATGTGCTCTTTGCTTTTTTTGTTGTTGTTTTTATTTGTTTATATATACTTTTTTGTTTTTGTGTTGTTCTTGTTATGCACCGTATCACCAAGACAAATTCCTTGGAAGTAAAAACTACTTGGCAATAAATCCTATTCTGATTCTGATTCTGATGGGAGTGCTGCTGTAGCTGTGGATACTGTGCAGAAAGGCATGGAAACAGCTCCAGTATTGCAGTAAGATCAATAGAATAATCCAGAGCCTGACTAATTCTCTCTATTGTGTGTGTGGGCTGTACAGTATAGAGCCATATGCCTCTGTATGTTTGATGTGTGCTCATGTATTTTTCACAGGGGGAATGCTCTTTTTGGGTGGACACCTGGGACAGCAGAGGCACTGACACATGCACAGATACATGTCAGTATATATACAGCATGTGTGTGTAGGAGTGAAGCAGATGGGACCTGCACTCTAATGCTGCGTTCACACCAAACGCAAAGCAAATTTTCACCTAAGTTTAAGTTTCATTCACTGTTGCATTTGGGGTCTGGCCTCTCTGCCATTCAAACAGATTTCCAATTGGCTAGAAACTAGTAGATCTAATCACAATCGTATCTCTCACATGGAGAGACCATGGGCATAAACAAGCAAGATGCCGGCTACTGCTGCTGATGCCGTACATCCATTCACACAATGCTCAGGAAATTCAGACCAAACTGTGAAACTAGGTAAGGCCAATCAAATATGACCACAAAAATGACCATTCAAGTCAGCACCACTCAATGGACAGCACTGCTGAATTTAATAAACTTAACGGCCTATAGCTAGCACATTCTGTTGGATCCTTATCCTTCTTTAAAAGTACAGAAATCAGGGCTATATTCACATCTCTTGAAAAACTGCCTTTATTTAACAGGGTCATTATCATGTCCAGGAGTAACAGCCCTAACTTATCCCAAACTGTTACATAAAACTCAGGAGGTATCCTATCAAAACCTGGTGATTTATTTCTTTGCATGGTGAGTGCTGTCTCTTTTAACTCCAGTAAAGAGATGGGGTCATACAGACGAGTAGAATCAGCTACATCAAGCTTTGGTAAGTCTAGCTGTCCAAGAAAAGTATTACACTTATCTGTGTACAAAAGGTGCGAAAAGTCTCATTTATTTCTTTTGGTTCAGTTGTGATGTTGCCTGAAGATTTAACCCTCTGAGGTCGCCCACGTTGCGGGAGACATAGCGCCGATTTTTGTCTTTCGAAGGCTGTATTTTGATACTAGCTACATATATTTGTATCATATGAAACTAGAAGAGTTAAGGAATCCATTGGTACCAAACATGTTATGTGGGAAGGGGGGCTAAATAACGCTCAAAAGTTAGGCTACATTTTGATGAGGCAAAGTAGCATGGCCATTTTCACACTTTATGCTAATCTCATGCAGTTTGGGGTAAAATAACTGCAGTTTTTCTCATGCAGAACAAATGGGATATTCTTGCCTATTCTAAAATTGTGTTTTTCTGGAGTATTTCTGCATACTGGGGTCCATAAACAGTCTTGAATTACACAAATGGGTATCACTGGAAAGATTAGACTCTTGTGGATTCAATGAGCTCAATTGTATTCATGTGTGATGATGTTTGTCTCCATAGCAACCATTTCATTGTAGTGAGACCATTTTTTAAAAACTTGACCTCACTGTATAAAATGATCTGTAGTGACCTCTAGGAAAATCACAGCCTCATGAAACTTTACAAACACAAACTAGAGACCTAGGACATTCAGAGGATGTATAGATTCCCTACGTATATTCACAAGGGAGTTTCTGAGCAGTTTACAGAACAGAAATGCTCGCCATCCAAATGCCAAAAAATTTAATTCTTAAAGGGGACCTATTATGCTTTTCCTTATTTTCTGACATTTCTATAAGGTTACAATGTTGGGTGGTCACATTAAACATGGCCACAGTGTCAAATAATGAGGTAGCCATTATGTGCAAGTAATCCCTGTGAGCAAAAACCACACATTCCCTGTGGCAGTGAACGCTCTGTTTCAGACAGTTTTTTCTAAAATGGCACGAATTGACGTCAGTCCGTGCCGGGTTGACCAAAAATGGACTTTCCCTCATGAACAACTGGAAAGGCACAGGGCCCGCCCCCTCCTGTTTGTCTCGCTCGCGCTGGTCTCTCTGTGCACAGCTCGCTGCAGGAGGCTTCGGCGTGTCGCACAGAAAGTGCTTTTTCTGTTGCGGGGAAATGAATGTTGTTTGCCTCCCCTAAAGAAGAAAGCGGCAGACAAAGAGTGGATACGGTTTCTTTTTTCCAGTCAACAACAGACGTGTTTATTTTTTTCGGCACTTCTCAGAGGACTCTTGTCAACAAGACCAACTATGGAGCAGGACTTTCAGCTAAGCTGCTGCTAAAAGTCGACTGTTCATCTGTAAAGGGCCGTGCTGAGGAACTACAAGCTCAAGCTGTAAGTAACATCACTGAAATGTTTATCTTGTGTTAATAATCTGACCGAGTAGCTTGCCTTGTGACAAAGAATGCATAAGGCTGCTAATGTAGCTAAAGCTAGTTAGTGGAGCTAGCTGTGATTTGAGCTATCAATATAGCTGTGCACAATGCAGTCAGATGAAAGCGTTTATTTCAACCATATCCGTTAAAAACCTGCCGTTATTTTTACAACCGCAGAGGCAAAGTCCCACCCCCCCACCACGATAGAAGTTGTAAACTATAAGTCCAGCTGACTGCGCTAACGCTAACAGCTGACTGTGCTAGCGCTAACAGCTAACTGTGCTAACGCTAACAGCTGACTGTGCTAACGCTAACAGCTAACTGTGCTAACTCTAACAGCTGACTGTGCTAACGCTAACAGCTGACTGTGCTAACGCTAACAGCTGACTGTGCTAACTCTAACAGCTGACTGTGCTAACTAACAGCTGACTGTGCTAACGCTAACAGTGGGGGCGGTGGGGGGATTAAAGACAGAACTACTTCTACATCTACAACTACATCTTTTTTCCGCTTAAATGACTTTAAAACCACTGTTGATAATAATCACAATACATTTTATTTGTATATTAAACTAAATATTAAGTAAATATTAAACTTTTTTTTTTTTTTTTTAAATCTATTCACTTATTAATGATCAGGTTGGAATTAAACTCCTAACTTCTCACCCTGTTTTTCAGACTTGTAGTCTTCAGACCCAACAGACTCTGGAGACATTAAATGAATAGAAACGGTTGAATAAAGACGTTCACTGCTTACGAATGACAAGTAGAGTCCGATCCAGTAGAGGGGTTTGTCGGGGGTGAGCCTGTACATGGCACACACCACCTGATCCAGATCATCCAGGTTGTGGATCGACACCAGATGACCCGTGTCATTGCCGCCTGATTTGTACTCGTTGCAGGCTTTCTGAAAACCAGCAGAAATAATAAGAATTAGTCGTCACTATGACACTTCACCATGACTGATGACGTCACCTTCATACGGAAGACGATTAGTGCCTCGTGTGTAAAATGGATTTGAGATCTGACTTTATTCTCAGAATTCTGACCTTTTTTTCAGACAGAATTCTAAAAAAAAAAAAAAAAAAAAAAAGATATCTCAGACTTTCTGACTTTATTCTCAAAATTCTGACTTTCTTTTGACAGGATTTCTTTTTATCTTTTTATTTTTTAAATCTGGGAGTTTAATCTCACTTTAATCTCAGAACTCTGCATTCTGACTTTTTTTCTGACAGAATTAAAAACACAATTGAAGTATATATATATTTCTAATTATGTTAGAGAAAAGTCAAAATTCAGAGTTCCAAGATTTTTTTTTTTTTTTTAAGAATTCTGTCAAGAACAAAAGTCAAAAAGTCAAATAAAGTGAATTCATTTTTTAATTGTTAAACAAAAAAAGTTCTGACTGAAAAAAGAATCTTGAAACTTTGCATTCTGACTTTGTTTTCTGACAGAATTAAAATGATATATAGTTTAAAAAATAACTAAATATATATTTATAATTATGTTAGAGAAAAGTCTAAATTCAGAGTTGTAAGATTTCTGAATTCTAAAAAATATCTTCTGTTCTGACTTTATTCTGAGACTTTAAATATATTTTCACATGTGGCCCTACTCCTCTTTCTGTCTGTAGTCTGATGTGTGCGTGTTTGTTTTCATCACCTCTGCGTCCTCAAAGGTCAGATGTGTGTCGAAGGCCTTCACGCAGCGGTTTTCATCCATCCGGACCCAGCCTTCATCCTCCATCTCATGACATGCGACGGTAATATTTGGACAGTACACATCCAGAAATCCTGTAGTACAAAAAAGAAAGTGCTGTCGGTGTTGTGTTTGTTTGTGTCGAACATTAATTTGTTGACTGTTTGGTTCTTACCGGCCTCAGAGTGCTGAACGAACATCAGCGCCCCCAGAAGGACGGCCGTGACCACAGCAGCACGCATGACTCTCACAGTACTCGACCTGCAAATCTCATATGTTACCACAAGAAACTTTACTTTCAATTTCTAGTCTCAGTTTTCTACAATTGAAAGAATCGATAACTTTGAATTTCCCTTACAAAAGAAGAAGTTTATTCAAGAGTGCTATTAGTATACTTCTTTTACACTAAAAGTAAGAGTATACATGTATTCACTTATCACAGATATACTTAACAAACTTATACGTAAGTAGACTTGCAAGTATACTAACAAGTATACAGAAAAGTCTAAGTATCCTTACAGTGACAAGTATAGTGACAAGTATACAGAAAAGTCTAAGTATCCTTACAGTGACAAGTATACAGAAATGTCTAAGTATCCTTATTGTGACAAGTATAGTGACAATTATACAGAAAAAGAGTACAGTAGCCTATTACTTTTTTCCACACATATTTTCTTTTCTTCTTAAAAACTTGAGTATCTTATTTTACGTTCTTCCAAAGTCTGACATTTTAATCGTTTATGATCTAATACATCATATCACCCGCCCCTACTTGGAGTACAAAATAATACTAAGATGTAAACTAGTTATATAGTCAAACTTTAATACTATTACACTTAAAGTATACTTAAGAGTATGAACTAAAAGGAAGTATATGACCAGTAATCTAACAGTATACCTAAGTTTACTACTCTTACACTTAAAGTATACGCTTAGAAATTAAAAGGTGGGCCAATTTAGGAGTATTAAAGTAGTACATGTACAAGTATAATACTAACTAGTACATTGATATTAGTATACTTACTATAAGAAGTACACTTTGGAAATATGCTGAAATTTAAGTATACTTTTCTGTAAGTCGTTTTAGTAGTTTTCTGCTGTTGAAAGAATTTATAACTTTGAATATAAACAAAAATGTGGAGCTTCTGAAGCATCCAAAAGCAGGTTATCTTCATAAAAATATATTTTTAAATCAGTTTTCTAACTCAAAGATGAGATTAAAGTTATTTTCTGTTCCCCGAAAAGAGACAAAGAGTACTCACCAAAGATGCGTTGGTCTCGTCCCTCGTTCCGCCTCAGTTTGAAGGTCGGTTTAAATACCTTTAAAACTTTACGCCTGCAGCCCAGGACGATTTTAATGTTCAAATATTGACACTTAGTGAAAAGTTGTGTAACGTGTCCTAAAGTGAACTCTGTGTTTAACTGACATGTCCCTAAAGGATACGTGAGCTGGGACAACAATCGATTCAACAACCTGATCTCACAGAAATACGTGAAATGACCACGACATCTTAACACCGAATTACGTGGTGAAGTCACACGTTATGTTAAAATTATGTGTTCCCACAAGGCTTGCCGCAGTAGTCAGTGTTACACAGTGTTACACAGCGTTACACAGCGTTACACAGCGTTACACAGTGTTACACAGCGTTACACAGTGTTACACAGCGTTACACAGTGTTACACGGTGTTACACGGCGTTACACGGCGTTACACAGCGTTACACGGCGTTACACGGCGTTACACAGCGTTACACAGCGTTACACAGCGTTACACAGTGTTACACAGCGTTACACAGCGTTACACAGTGTTACACAGCGTTACACAGTGTTACACAGTGTTACACAGTGTTACACAGCGTTACACAGCGTTACACAGTGTTACACAGTGTTACACGGTGTTGGGGCATACACCGATTTCATTTCCTGCCCACCGCTTGCTTTTTTAATAGAGATTAAACCTCATTTAGTTCACTTTTGCAGCGCCCACCCCACGTCTGCACTGCAAATCTAGGGTTACCTTCTGGACACGACCCTGCAGAGAGTCAGATTTCACTTTCACGACAAGACGATGTCAGAGGAGTTAGTGCTAATATAATATATTAATTAAGTAACAGAGGACCTAAAATAGAGCCTTGGGGTACACCGCCGGCACAATCTAAAAAATGCATGCAGCAGCGCTCAGCCACGGATGTATAATAATACATCCCTTGTTTCAGTCTGTAGCTGGATGATTAATCCTTCAATACGAACAAAACAACGTGCTCAGCTGTCGGTCACAAAAACATCAAGTCAAAAAGTAAATATGAGGAAGCCGCTGGCTGTGTGAGTGTGTGTGTGTGTGTGTGTGTGTGTGTGTGTGTGTGTGTGTGTGTGTGTGTGTGTGTGTGTGTGTG
>JAOVVB010189277.1:0-11088 GCA_028570985.1 Heterobranchus longifilis | reverse complement strand
TAAAAAATAAAAAAAACATTGACTTCGAAATTTGAAACTACAAACTTAGGCACCCTATAGACTGTGTAAAAGAAGTAGATGTAGTCACTGTGACATCACCCACTGGTTTGTGGACTACGGCTTTGAAGCCTCGAGTTTGGCATTTTGACAGTCACCATCTTGGTTTTTTTGGAGCCAGGAGTGACTTCGTCAATCACATGGTGCGCACACAGCATCCGAGCTGCAGACCAGTGTAGCAAAAAATAACACAATTAATTCACATTCATCATAGCATTGCTATTCATTTTAATCTGCCAATTGCAACCCATTTTGGGTCCCGACCCTAACTTTGGGAAAGACTGGCATACCCTGCTTTATTGTCTATTTTACTCTAAATGGGACCATAATTGACAAAATGAACATCATGCTGTATTCAAGAAGACTTGAAACTAGCCATTCATTAAATAAATAAGTCAAGTGAGAAATAAGGACATTTTCTCATCGACTTCTATACAATCTGGCTTCTTTTTGCAACCAGTGGAGTCTCACCTGCTGGCCATTAGAAAGAATGCAGGTTTAAGGCACTTCTAGCATTGGCGTTACTTTTCAGACCCGGATGTTTCCGCCTGATGTAATTAGATCCAGTAAGCTCAACTCCTCCTGAGCCTGAATTCAACTTAAATCTTCTGTTTCTTCTTCCTCTGATTCTGTTTTCCCCCTTGTAGTTGTCTTGACCAGCCAGTCAAAGAACATATGGGTTTTTTTATGCTTTCTGCTGTGATTTGCTGTCCACTTTGTTTTTTGAATTGACTGGATGAGATTCCAACAGCTTATAAAATGCAACCCAAGCAGGGCCACGAATGATGAACTGACACATTAACTCCCTTGTGGTAAAAAAAACTGACTGATGTAAAAATCAAAACGAATATTTTAAAAGTGAGAAATATTTATCTGAAAATGTACAAAGAACTTGGGTTTTTAATTAAAACACATGAGGAGCCGTAGAGCCTTTTTAGTCAGCTGGATTAAAAAACATTTTTATTGCAAAAGACTAAATATCACAAAATATCCCTCAGGGTAATAAAATCACTTTAGAAACTGACATGAAAGCTGTTGAAATCCATGAATGTCTCAAATGCTGGGTGAGACTAAAGGAGTGTCATTTTGAAAACAGCAATGGCATGTTGATCTCACTGTAGAGTACTGTGCCAAATGTGAAGTTGTCATAATATATTTGAAAGCACACAATGGTCTTCATAGACTGCAGAGTTCTTTCTGCTCTCTTTATTGAGCTGGAAACTCTCCAGGTTCCTGCAGCTGACTGTATTTGTCTTCCTTCCATATAACATGAGCTGAGACTTCTCCCAACTCTTCCCAAGCAATTAAAACACAGAGCAATATAAAGTATAACCCCCTTAATTGCCTGAAACATTTTTGTTTGAGCGTAATGTTCTAAATATCCGGAAATATTTAAATTGCATTCAGCTAGCTAATTAACTTGAATGTGTAAAAAATCTCATTAATACCAGTGTTGATGCAACAAACTAAAATATGCCTGGCTTCAGTAGACCTCAGAGAACTTTTCCACAAAAGAGTCTCTGTAACGCTTCACTGGTTTTCGCTACTTATTTTTCTCTGCATCGAACAAACTTCATTTCCGCATCACTGACTCTATCAGCATTTCGTTTGTTTCCACTGTCCAGAACATTAAACAGGAGGCCAGATTGATTAATGGCATTTCATTTTTCCCAGCATGCAGCGTGAGAAACCCTAGAGTGTTCTGATATATGTCCTCTAATTAGAGCGAGCCAGCTAATGAGCCTCGTTTGGGCTCGGAAAACTAATAAAGGAAATCTAACGCAGAGGTGATGCCCTGTGGCAATTAGACAAGTTACCAGACAAGCAGTATTTTTCCGAGCACTTCTGGGGGGGGTCGCTTCAACATCAGAAAAACATTGTTAAGTGTCTTCATTACCTGAGATGAATTTGTCCTTTTACAGACCTCAATTGATCAAGATTGATCGGTCTAAAGACACTAAAGACATCAGCTGATGAAAGCCAGCCAGTGAGACTTCCTCATTGAGGGCTTGTTAAAAAATAAAACAGCGACTAACATGCTTAGTACAGGCACAATTTCTACCTATTCCAAGTTAAAGTAACCCAAAATAGACATTAAGAGAAACTGTCACCACCATAGATTATACAAAAAGATGGACAGAGCCTCTGGGCCTGAAATGTGAAGCCAATGTGGAAGTGCCTTAAAACTGCATTCTTTCTAATGACCAGCAGGGTGCGACTCCACTGGCTCCAAAAAAACGCCCGGTTGTTTACAAGTCAATGAGAAAATGACCCAACTTTAACTCAGTAAACAGTTTCATACATTATGGTCTCAATCACTAGTTTCAAGTACAATACAATTCAGTTATGGTCACATTAAGAAGAAAATGGGTGATAAAACGCTAACCTGTCAATCAAAATAGAGGCTTTAGCAATGCTAACCAGGCCCTGTGTAGAGACTTTAGCAATGCTAATCATGCTGTGTACATTAAAACAGATGTGAACTTGTTTTTGTGTTGTCAGTGTTTATGTCTCAGAACGTTGATCCTTTCACAGTGTGTTTTCACTTCATGAAATTTAATTGTAACATTGTAACAATTGTAACAAAAAAAATCTGTCCACATGACCTCCGCTTTGATAAATATCTCTTTCTACATGTGGACGGACGACAAGGTGAAGTAGCTGCTTAGCGTACCGCTTACTGTTAGCCGTTAGCATGTAGCCGTTGTTGAGGTTTCTGGTGCATGCTCATTACACAAAGCAACACTGGGCATACTGAGGAGATGATGTCATCGTTTCCCAAAATCTCCCAGTTTCACGGACACACAGTAACCACAGTTTTGGAAAATATTCACATTGGAAGGGTTTTTAAAAAATATCTGTTTTAGTTATGTAAAACTCTGTTTACATGTGGATGAGAGGTCAAAACTGAGAGGAAAATATCCATTTACAAAAATATCTGAATACATGTAGACAGGGCCTTAGTTTGACCTTTTGACTTTATGCAAATTACATATACATTGATACACACTCAATACAATGATAATAAAAGTGTATTTATTATTGTTGGCAGTTGAGTTCATGTTAAGTTACCACAGCCTGAGTTTAGTTCTGTTTAGCTGACCTCTTTTTGAGCCCAGAACTTTGTTGCATATTTTGTAAATTGTTTCTCATATTTTTTGGGGGAATAAAACCCTGATTTTGAAAATCCACCTGTGACTCCTCATGCCTGCCAGCTCGGTCCCTCACAAGCAGCGTGTGATAAAAGGGACATGGAAATTAGCATTTCAGGATTTACAGCTCATAAGCAATGAATCAGCAATCTCACATTCATCCAATTGATCTGCTGTGAGAAATGGTTTTCAAGCATTTGGGTTTATCAAAGCTCCATGGGCATTCTTCATTCAGTCACCATTCACTCTGATATCATGTCCATGTTAGCAGTTATCTGTTTTGGAAGGGACGTAGTGACTATCCATCCTGTCATTGTCATTTTTAGTTGACATTAAGCTGCTGCAGAAGCAGTTGCTGGGAGCAGTTAGCATTTGTCATGTCGATCAAATAAATATGTCAGTTGGTGTTTCTGTAACTTGCATTACAACGTGGCCGAGCAGTGAGGAGAAAAAAATGGACAGCGCAGGAGAAAAATAAAAGATGAAGCTGAGAGGGAGCACAATAAAAGGAAAAAAAAACCCTAGAGGAAAGTGCAGTTAATTGCAGCAAAATTATATGTTTACAATCCAGGGACATGGTTAGTGTTTAAAAAAAAAAGAAAACCTGCTAGCAGCTGGCCACTCTCGGCACATCATATCACAACTACCTGAGTGGATTGTTTTAAAAGAGGAATAAATGGCATCGATCTAATAATGCTATGTAGGAAAGCAGGAGATACATATACAATATATACAATACTATTGAAAATAAAGACCTCTTCTTTTGTCAGAGCTACCATAGCTTAATGATGTCCAGTCAGAACTCAGAGGAAATGCCAGGTGCAAAACAAATAATTAAGAACTTTAGCACACAATAAACATAACAGTTTCAAGTGAAATTCTAGAGAAAAAATGAATACATTTTTACTGCTATACACTGACTATGTTTACATGCATGCACACAAATAGTGTGATGTAAAAACGAAACCACAATCTTCAAATTATATACCTTCAAAATATTTCACATCAGACTTTCGGAAAAAAGAGTTAGTATGTGCTTATTATCAATTAATACGACATAACTGTACATCACGATATCTCGATATGATCAATCGCTAGTTTCAAGACTTATTCAATACAGCATGATGTTCATTATGTAAATTATGGTCCAATTTAGAGTAAAATAGACAATAAAGCAGGGTATGCTTTAGGGCGTGGCTACACTGCCACCTGTCAATCAAAATAAAGGCTAGCAACTTGTTTTTGTGTGTTGTCCGTGCTTTCGTCGTAGAACTTCGACCCTTTCACAGTGTTTCCATTTCATCAAAGTGAATTGGAACAATTTGTCGTTGAAAAATGTCTTGTTCAACGTTTGGTAGCACCGTGCTAACCGGGCTAGCTGGCTAGCGCAAGTGTTAGCTGCTAACTTAAAGGAAAGTTTGACGAATTTTAACTGGCTCCTTGTCAGCCAAACGGCAATAGTGCCCGGAGGTCTGCATTCATCCACTGGCAAAACTTGACACGAGTCATCCCCCTTCTTTAGCGTTTAGCTCATGCGTTTAGCTTAGCAGTGCCATTGAAACCATAGACGTCAGACAACACTGTCATGACCGCATCATCTTCCCCAGCTCCGCCATCTTGTCCAAATCACTTCTGGCTCCAAAAAGTCAAGATGCCAAACTCGAGGCTTTCAAACGGTAGTCCATAAACCAATGGTTGACGTCAGTACTGCTACGTCCGTTCTTTGTTACAGTCTATGGGTGTGACACACCTATTGTAAGGCCTTGAAGGATTACCATCACAGCCAAGACAGGTCTGATATACCAAGTGCCACTAGCAGAAAAGTCCAGAATGTCTCAAGTTTTTGGAAGGCTGATGCAAAAGCATCCTGAACTGATTGCTGCAGAGCTCAGTGTTGCTCAGCCGATGGCAGCGAGGGACAACATAATCCTCTCAGAGTTGAATGAACCAGTACATACTTCTAAATGTGTTTGAGTCATAAAAAATAATGGATACAATGTACGGTCTTCTGTGGTGTTCAGTTTCTCTTGCTCTAGGGCACAATATGCTGTAGAAATGCTGACTTCTCCCAGCACCATTTTGTTTTGTTCATCCTCAGAGCAATCACAGTCGTTCCATAATTTCTCCACATCTGTTCCTCAAGCTGCAAAACAATATGAAAGGGCTTGGGAGGGGATCACTGGGGTGTGGAGTTTTAAAGGATATGAGAAGTCTTAGAAACTCAGTGACACTGGAATTTAACATGGAAGGAAGAAGAAATGATCATGAGAATGGGATCAAATCAACCCCCTTTTGCATCTATTTTTTTTGTTTTTTTTTGCTTTTGAGGTCATATATACTGAGAGTTGTAGGGCATCTGTACATTGTAGCACAAATTGTAAGGTAAGCTCTGTGAGATATGCTGGGGTAAAATGAGCCACTCCACCAATTCCACATCAAAGTCTGTATACAAGTCTTGGGAGTACTACTGCACATGTGAAAAAAGTTGGTCCAGAGGGAGCTGCACGAAATCTGCTGAATTCCCTCAAGTTATGTCACTTGAGGTAGCGTTGGTTTGAGCTGGAGACTAGTTGAGAAAAGTTTGAAAATGGAAAAAATCTGAGCATCTGGAGTTAGGAAGACGTGAGCTTGCCAGATCTCTGTGGCCCGCTTCTGATTTTTGCTTAAGGCGAGTGGTTCGAGACTACTTTAGCCACTACTAGCACAACATACTTGAATCCGTACGGTCGAGTGAATCGAGCTGAGTTGCATTGTGGCTAGTCTCGGTTAGCCAGACTTATCTCCACAGCGCTGCTGGGGGAAAGTCTGGATTGAATGCGCTTTCACTCCTGGATAGTGAAAAAACTCCCTGGCCTGTTTGTATTTCTTTAAACCAATCACAATCATCCTGGGTGGCGCCACATCCTGCAGACAGGTACACAAACATATTTTTTGTAGATCTTTACAATCACTCACTGAAAGAACAGAGCAGGCCTGCCTTATTGCACAATCCAAATCTTCTTCAAAACTTGTCATTTTCAGCACGTAGGTTGATAGCTCGGAGCTTGTTGTTTGTTTCCTGTAGAGAAGGGACTTTGAGAATGGAAACACGGACACGAACTTCCTGTGCAGCCAGGAAGTAAGGCTTTATCCCTGCACTGTTTTATAAGCCCACCAGACTATGTAACTATGAAGTAAGGACTCTGTCTGTCTGTGTATGTATGCATGTATGACTGTCTTTTGTATATCTCAAGAACCATTCATACAATCGACTTACCACTTGGCGGGTGTATTACAGAGGACCTGGGAGAGTGCAGTGTTGAGAGTGTTTCCGAGAATGCTGCAAGCAGCACTTCTGGGAGTTGAGTAATTGGCCCGCTCTGAATGGGCACTGCAATAGTTATTAAATTAAAAATCCAGAAACACACTTGACATGTTTCTGGATTTGGACCTGGATTTGATCAATATTATTATCATCTCCTGTCTCTTGCAATCAAAGGCACACCCACTCTATGGCAGCACCAACCCAAGAGCCAACAAGTGGGTGTGCTAGAGACACGTTAGCTGAACACTCGTAGGACAAAAAAGAGTTTAATTTGGATGCCAAGCCCTCTAGCTACAGACCAACACCATAATCAAGTGAACCACAGCAAGAGAGAGAGGGAGACGGGCAGACAGAGAAATAAAGAGTGAGAAACGGAGGGAAAGACTGAATCTACAAAATGAGGGAGAGAGGAAGCAGAGAGAGGAGGAGGAGGAATGTTATCTGCAAAGTCCTTTATCAAAACTCTGTCTCCTGCCAACACCCCTGCAGGGCATTGATCTGGTCTGCATGCCTTCCCCGCCACTGTGGATACTGCACTCTCTGAGTAAGGAAAAAGCATATGAGTGAACAAAAATACAAGCAGGAGTGTCAGTCGCCTCTTGTATTGTATGTGCATGATGAGGGACATTATTCTGATTTGATGCTTAAAGTCCTGAAGCAGCAGAGCTCAGGGATAAGATAACTGCAAACGTCTGTGTGGCCGACTTCGTCGGGTCGGAAAAGTTCCCAGATGGCGTGGCTTGCCAAACTCTGGGTGCTGGCAATACAGAGAGGAAATCAGAGAGTCAGTGAGAAAGAACACTACATCCTGCCAAAACAAAATTTAATAGAAAACAGTGAGAAGATGCAAAATCATATGATTTATAATCACAGTCCTAGAAATACATTTTCTGCATGATTTTGGTGGAACTCGGTGGTATGACCATGCTCTCTCCCAGTAACCGGAGAGAAATGTGTTGCTCAGTTGCAATTAAAGTGGTTGGTTTAAAATAATAATAAAAAAGACAAGTATGACTCAGCAGACAAAATTAAAAAAAAGCCACCAATATATCCAGTTAATATGTCCAGAGAAGTATTAATAGCTAAAACTGCCCGAGAAGTATGACCAGGGATTTTCCTTTTCCATAGATTTGTTTGTTGCTTTTTCAGATTTCATTATAGGAGACACAGTAACGGCTCGCTGTGGGTCCCTGCGGTGCTACTTTAGTGAATTCTGTCTGACATGTTTCAGACAATGCCATGTTTTAGCTTGTGTTTTAATTGGCGGTGCCACAAGTTCTTCAAGAAATCTTCAAAAGCAATTAAACATGGCAATTACAGACCTCAGACACAGAGTTCAAATACAGTGCACCGCCTTCTTCTCTTTCTTCTTCTTCTTTAGGAAACATCATGTTACTATGGGGAAAATGTTTTTTTTTTAATATATAACCTACTTATCTAATGGGTGTACAAAAATAACAGCCCTTAATATGAAGGAATCTAAAATTGTGTAATATGTTATTGGTGTAATTTAGTCTATTCCCATGTCATGCGTATTGTTTTCAGTGAAATGATCATAGGAGTAATATTGAAGTATACAACTCTTACTATAGCCTACTATAATAGCACAGAAGTACTGTACTCAGCCAGGCCTCTCCCCCTCATCATCCTCCTCCTCCTCCTCCTCCTCTCCTCCTCCTTCTCTTTCCTCCATCCAAAAAGGGGAGAAAGGAGGCTGGCTTGTTAACTTTATGGGCTTGACCCCCCCAGCTCTCAGTCATTTCCTCGGTTTGGACTGAAACAAGCACACACAGTGCCCTGACAGGGTTCGCAGTGGCACACAGTGGTGGAGGAGCTGCGGCTGGATGTCAGAGGACCACAGGGAAATACTGCAATAATCCCTAAATGTGATGACAATATAGGACTTTAAAAAAAAAAAAAAATCTACAGGATAATCTGACGCACAGAGGGAGAAACCTTCGACCTTTTTTTGGAATTTGGAATTAATATCTTATTTTATCCACAAGGTAGGGGTGATGGGTTATTGTTTTTTATTATTTCATATTATATGTGCTATTCAGTCTTGTAATTAGCCAGGGGCAACTTTTTCCTCTTCTAGGCTGATTTTTTACTTGACAAAATAATTATATAGGACAGGATGCCTGTATGAGAAATTATAAAGTTTATGTGACGTATAGAAACTTTTACACTATAGTTATATTATAGTGATATCAATAGAATTTGAATTCTAGAAGCTTTAAACTCTACTGCTACATCTTGTTTCATATGTTTCCATTTTTGTACTTTTATGCAACTTTTTGTACTTTTATGCAACTTTTATATTTTCAGTTAAAGTTGTCACTTTGTTTACATATTTTGTTTACAATAGTATTAGCATTATAATTGCATCACGTAAACTTTTAAATGTATATTTTATCCATGTGCCCCCCCCCCCCCTTCCATTATTATTATATTTAAATGATCATCCATATCATCTAGCTACTTAATGCAACCTGTTGCATGCTGCATCCGATGCTGTCACTTTTTGATCAGCTTTTACTCCACTAGATGGCGCAACGAGTCTCCAAAGACTGCTCACTCATTTATAGAGTATTTTATATCCATCCCTGCATCATCATTTAGGGAGAATAATTATAGTGAAACGTGCCAATCAAGTCAACTCCTTCTGGTACACATCTGCTCCAGGCTACCCTAACATTCAGCCTCTGTATACACACAGCGTTCAGATTGAAATGTGTTGAGAGGACTGTGGCCTGAGAAACTTTACTTGGCAGGATTATTACAGCTTGCTGTGTTTTATTTTGTCACATAATATGATGCAAACAAACACAAAGGGAGTTTTTTTTTTTCCTCTTTGTGGCCCCATTCTGTCTTGTGCTGATGACTTCATGTTTAGCAATGGTTAACTACCATGTATGAGGCATTCATACCAGTGTGTTTAACTGAGTCACCTTACTGTACAAAGACGGTGTTGATGGTTAGACAGACCAGACAAATGATGGTCTACATCTGTCTGTTTCCTGACCTTCCAGCCAGCCTGTGGGTTGACCGCCCCACACCTGCTGGTCTGTCTGTGTGGCACAGGCGCTGGAAGTCACTCAGAGTTGGCGGTGCTGAGAGAAAGTCTTTGGCGTCATATTAAATGCTGCACAACATTCATGTTTTTTGTATTAATATGAATGACCTACGACATTTTTCACCAGTTTTAGAAAGTTTTACAACAGACAGCGCACCTGAACACCAACATGCTGTATGTCGAAGCAGCATAGTAAACCATATTTAACTGACAGTCAGTGTATTCTCATCAACGGGTTACCATGATATCTTACAAAATGACTGTTCTATTTAACGTTGTCAAACGGTTGCATGGTCGCTGTTTTAAACACGTGGTTCAATGGAACTACTTAGTGAAGTTAGGAAAAAACAACAGGGTTTGGGTTAAAATAACTACTTCCATATGTAACGACTGGACACAGTTACACACGTTACGTATAGGGGACATAGGACGTAACATATCTACATATGGAAATTAATTTACAGGTTAACTGTAAACACAGGTCTCCTGTTATTTTTTCCTAACTTCACCAAGTAGTTTCGGTCCACAAAGTTAACCACGTGTTTAAAACGGCGATTGTGGGACACTTTCACGATCAGTCATATTTCGTAAGATATCATTAGAACCCATTCATGAGACTACGTTGTATAGTATATCGTTTAGAGAATATTATAGTTCCGACCAAGTTTAGGCTGCTTATGCTAAAAAGAAACCCGCTTTTTTATTGATTTGCAACTTTTTTGCCTTGCAGTTACAGTCTTCCACCAGTAGGAGTGCTGCAGCCCCCTCAGCACCCCTACTTCCAGTGTCCCTGCTGTGCGGTGATTCTCGCTGCCTGTCTGTCCACCTGTCTCTCATCATAATTTGATCTAAACTCTCAGTTCCCTATAGCTTCATAACCCCCCTCCAGAGGGCTGCATTCTTTGTACCCTCATTGATCACTTTCAGTGGTAAAATTTCCCCTTACTCTTAAAATTTCAAATTCAAATCAGAGTAAAATTTTAGCTCTGTCTTTGCCATGTTTTGACAATAAAATGTGCTGATTGTTCCGTTTTGGTTTTTGGGGAAAAATGTTTACAGTCTCTATTCATAGCCCACTTATAACATTTAAATACTTCACATTCTTTGAGTGATACTCATCTGCCCACAGGCATGGATGGATCCTCAGGTCAGTTGTCTGATTTGGTCCTTTTGTTGTTCTGCATTGCTCTGCTCTGTTCTACTCTGGTTAGAGCCTCGTCTCTGCAACGTTGAGCAGCTTGCCACCACATCCAAGCCTGGCGGCATCAGAGAAGCTGCCAAACTGTTCCTTTTTTTAGGGATAGCAGTCACCAAATTACAGCCGCTGGGGCAGTTAACTCCACCCGAACGCTCCCGGACCCGCCTAGCACTAACAGCCTGTGTGTCTGCAGAGTGCATGAAGTTAGGGTGTGTGTCTGCCTCTGTGTGTGTGTGTGTGTGTGCGTGTGTGTGTGTGTGTGTGTGTGTGTGTGTGCGTGTGTGTGTGTGTGTGTGTGTGT
>JAOVVB010189256.1:0-11089 GCA_028570985.1 Heterobranchus longifilis | reverse complement strand
TTTAACATCCTGGATATTTCCTTCAAACACATGTTGTAGACCCTTCTGTCTGCTTCTCTTTGAAATCGCTTTTTCCCCTTTCCAAAAATTAGATCGTATTTCTGTTGGGAGTGCAGTTAGTGGCTGTGTGTGCTCATAGACTGTATGTGTAGCTCAGACAGCTTGACAGACCAACAACAAAGGGGCGTGGTTTAGCAAAGGGTCAATTGTGATTGGTTTAAAGAAATGCAAACAAGCCAGAGCATTTTTTCCTTCATACCAAAAAAAAAAACTCATACCATGGTATATCTGCTGATAAATATACAGTCAGCCTACAGTTAGAGCATTTTCAGCCAACCATATATTTTTAAAGTACACTATATAGTGCTCAGGAGGAGCTCTAGGACCATTAAAGTAGTTTTACTCACAACTGACAAAAGAATGGTGACACCCCCAGCTCCATCGATGTAGGCTGTATTCACAACACCATGGTTTACAGGATAATAAATTAGGAGTTATGATGGATGTATTGCAGTATCTCTGCACCATCTTTAATGATACTTTAACGGGCATTGATGTAACTGTGTAATGTGAAAATATAGATGATATATGAAATGGAATCCCCTCCCTAGATAAGTGACAAGGGAAATCCATCAATGAGAATATATGGACTTGTTTTCTACAATTGCTGACATATATCAGTGGAAGATATATTGATAAATAAATGTCTTGTCAGCTTACTATGGTTCTGGTGATGATAAATAAATGTCTTGTCAGCTTATGGTGATGATAATGAGCCACTGAATTTTAATACTGTGTAACTTAAATAAATGCAATCAACCAATGTATGTGTGTCATCACAGCAAAATGTGGTTAGTTCCTGCTACACCTACTGTGGTGGGAAGAAGCGGATTTCAGTACTTTGACATATTTCTGTCCATGTACAGATTTTACCATACGATATTGTCACAACAGTGCAAGGTGCAGTCAAGAAACTGGTGAAGCCCCAAAAGTCTAAAAATGTCCCATTGGCCCGAAAGGCCATTTGTCCGACAGCCCGTTATCCCGACTACAAACGTATTACTATGAAGGGCCGTTTTTCTGACAGAACTCTTCCAGAACAGAAGCACACGGCTAATTATTAGTGTGTGAGTGACGTCATCAGACCTTTTTACTAAGATATGATCCAGCCAAACTCTGCCTCTGATTGGCTTACCCTAATATTCTTACCCCAACCTTAACCAGTCTCACTCCCCATGCCTAAACCTAACCAACGAAGGCAACAAGTACTAGCCAATCAGAGGCAGAGCAGGGCAGTTCATGCCTTCGCCATCGTAGGAAGGTCCGATGACGTAATTCTACATAATAATCAGCCATGTGCTTCTGTTTGGGACAGTGTGTAGCGTATTTTCTGAGAAACGGCACTTCAGAGCAATACACATTTGTTTTCAGGGTAACGGACTGTCGGACAAATGGGCTTTCAGTCGAATGGGACATTTTTCTGACTATTGGGGCTTCAGAATTGTGAGCCGTCTGAGAAACTTTGCATGTATGTAGCTGAGATCAAAATAAAGATTGAGTTTTGAAAATGAGTGTGGTCTGAGAATGGAAGCTGGAAGTAGAGTGGTAGAAAGTAGGGAAGGGGCCATTGCCCCCCACCCAATTTATACCCCTGGCCCGATAACACTGTAAGATGCAATCACGAAGCTTTACAGGTGTGTAGTTGAGATCAAGATGAAGGCCAGGTTTGAAGATAGGTGTGGACCAAGCAAGGGCGCCAGAGGTGGGGTGGTAGGAAGTAGGAAAGGGGCCATTGCCTCTCCACTTTACAACCCTACCCCAATTTGGCATTGCAACTCATCACAAGATGGTCTCTTGTTTTTGGCAGGGTTTTTTTTTGGCTTTTTGCCTTTTTATTAATAGTACAGCTGACAAGGACTTTAGCCTTTGTAGATGGGGCGCATGATCTACCACTGAGCCACCAGGGTGCCACTAGTTAATTTTTAGTATCTTCTCTCACTCTCTCTCCAGTTTTCAAAATATGCTATGTAACCTTTTCTCTTAAAACAGAGACAGAAAAAAAAGCACAATGTTATAAAACCATTGTGGGATTTGTAAATGTGATGGAAGAGGAGATAATGGTTGTACTACATCCAGAGATAGTTTCTGTTTTTTATTTATTTTTTATCATTTTTCCCCTTTCATTTGTCCTCTTACCTCTATGTGTCTTTCCCTATTCTGCCACCCACCAAAGCTGATGTGGGTAGTAGACGAGAAAGGAAAGAAATTGAAATATAAGAGTACTACATAAAAGTAGAACATCTTCATCAATTGTTCACACTCATGTCAACCCGGCATCAATCATTTGTTTTCACACTTCCACTGCTTCTCTCGGAAACTGTTTGATGCTACTTCAATATCTGAAATATTATTTCTTCCCCGAATTTAATCCCCATACGGCTTGCATGATAAATTCCAGAAGGACAGTCAAAACACAGCACCCATTTACGGGAAAAGATCCGAACAGACACTACTGATCATCTGTGAAAGACACAAAAAAAAAGAACAAATATCTGCCTTTTACTTTCTCTGAAGGTTCATCAGAAACAGATGTCGGAATATCCCCACAGTTTTCTACAAAACATCCTCAAAGCTGTGTTGTTTATACACAGATCATATACTTGTTGATGGCTGCACGGTTGCATTTGTGTATTTTTTAATCTTGTTTGTGGTTACGTAATGTGAGATAAGTCTACATGCATACAGCTGATGATTATTGCATCCAGGACTCGGCTAGATCTGGAGCTGACAACAGCTTGTTTGTGCAGTAATCTCTCCCTTAACAAGCTTCAGGCACACAAGGTGAGATCATAGTGTAAGCGCACACATACACACACGCATGTGCACGGTCCCCAGCAGATGTGTGGAAGCTTCACGAATAGGAAGTCTGCTTTAAGTCAGGGCACCACTCGGCTGGACCGGTCTCGCTGTGAAAACAAACATCCCCCGAGCTGTGAGCGATCCGATGATGTAACAGCTTTGATCACCCAGCGAGGGCAAGGTTTGCTCAAGGGTCAGTGGAACACGGATTCCAATCAATAAACACATTACTCACATCAACTCTACATCACACACGCATACATACAAACAGACACCGGGGGTGACCGGAACATGTGCGCCTCACCCCAAACCTAAACCAGGCTGAGCTTCCTCTTAGCACCAGTCACTTCCTCTGAGCTGCCACTGCTTGACCCTTCCCACCTGCTTTCTCTTTGCTGCAGTGAGCGCAGAACTTCATCTTGAGCAATTAAAAGTTGGCCCCTTCATTTCTGCATAGCTGGGTGTAAACACAGTAAGTGTAATTTCCACACATGTGTGAAATTTTAACCCCAACTGCTTTCACTGCTTTTTTGAGTCCAGGGGCCTCATTACTGAAATCCTATCTTTAGAAAACATGTTTCCTAACTACATTTAGGGGGGGAAAAATCCTATCTTATGTTAAGACATATTTAGCTATTACAGAACTGTGCTAACTTAGGGATTTTCCAGGTTAGGAATCCTAAATTGGGATGGCATAGACCCTGTCCTAAATTGAAAAATAACTGCCAAAAATGACAACAGCACTGTTGTTTGGTCTGTATGGAAATGACAATCAAGAAGGGGGGCAACATGACCACTGAAATATGATTGAAAGGCTACTCAAATTACTCAAATTTTAATTAAATTAATTCTAATTAAATTAATTACATGAATAAATGCACTTAATTTTGTCCTGTGACAATAATTGAGAAGAAAACTTCTTGAAAAGGTGAGGTATCCTCTCCTCCGACACGATTAGTGTCTCCAACTCCTCATAGCTAAAATTGAACGCTAGTCTGTTTTTGTCCATGATAGCAGCTAGCTAGCCAGTGAGAACTGAAAGCCTTGGTTTGTCCATCTCGAGGAGCCTACCGGAACATGCTAGTTAACTAGCAGTTAAAAATGGTGGTTGCCAGTGCTGCAACGACCAATCACTGTACACCTACGTCTGTCATGGTTCCTCTTGTGCTGGGAGAGCACCTACTCTGAAATTTGAGCTAAAAAAAGTCCCATAACCTCTAGCGCACGCAGTAGAGCATGCACCCCATGTTGGCTGAGTCCTTGCAGTGGCCTGGGTTCAAATCCGACCTGCCGCCCTTTGCTGCATGTCATCCCCTCTCTCTCTCCCCCCTTTCCTGTCAATCGTCAGCTGTGCTATCTCATAAAGGCAAAAATTATCTCAAAATGGCATTCTAAGAACGACGATCGTTCCTAGTACTGGAGAACTATGAAAAAGTTATATCTGACCATCATTCATTATCAGGACCCCAAGATTGCAAAATCTTTCCCCTGGGGCAGCAACTCACCTTCAAACCAGAGGTGGCAGTCCACTACTTTATAGAGTACCATGGGCTCAGACTGTAGTAAAAGTTCCTACATCCAACTTACCACAGGTGGTCATCAGTCGACAACTCTGCATTTCTCTTTACTTGAGTTTCCAAGACATGCTTCAGATCTGATGTTATGACTGCAAAGTTCATCATCAATCTTTGGCCTGGTGCTCTGCTGCCACATACACTTGTGAAGTATGGTGTTGGTTAGTCCTTTACTCATGCTGTTCAATAACAAAATACCACTTGATTTTAAGATCCATCTAATCAGGTCAGTCTGGGTTCTCTGAAATCCTGTTCAATACATGAGCAGATGGAAGTCGGAGCTTTCTTCTCTGCAACATCACTGGAGGTGATCCTCTCATACTCCAGGGTAAAGATCATTCCATCATATAGCTGGGGACTAGTCGGTATCTTCACACCACCCAGTGCTACTTGGAAAAAATCCAAGTTCCTATCAAGTAGTTTGGATCCGGAACCAGTGCTGTGCCTGCAGGTGTGCCCAACCGTGTGAAGTCAAAACTACACATGCACCTTCTGCAAAAGAGAGGTGACATTTCATCTTTCAATAGCCACTTTGTAGAGCCAGGGTTCAATCCTCTTTGCTCATGTGCACCTTCAAGCACCCTTCCCAAGGCACGAATCAGCCGTGGGAGACTCTACCAGAGGCTCCCTACAACACAATGTTGCAGGGAGGTTTTAATTACCTATAATGACATCAACTGATAGGACATTCTATGATTGATATTTGACACATTCATATACTGTAAGCCTTCTGTGAAGAAGGTAACAAATAGCCTACTAGCCAATCAGGCACAGAATGCAGATGGGGGGAAAAGTAAATCAAACTACCATAAATAAGGGCACTTCAACATTTCCAAGAAACTCTCTTGCACACTTATTGCTAGTGTGCCATTGCTTGAGCTACCGCGTGCCAATGATACCACTCATGCCCAAGGCTGCTGACCCGTGTTACATGCTTCAGACCATTAAAAGCCCTGTTACTTTAATCACTCGGTTAACTAGAGAACCATTATTGCTGTATTGCACCAAAGAACTGAGATCATATTAAAATAAATAATTCATGTAATCCATTATGGTATGTCATTGCTACAAATATGGAGGAACACTGCACCAAAACCGTTACTGTTTTAAGGCGTCTTGTTGTATTAATCTTGCGTCCCTGATCTTTAAAGAGGGATACAAACTGTTTCTTTGCTAAATCATAGAGTAATGGACAAAAAGGTTGATTTGATAATTAGTAAAAGTCATGGCTAAATTACAGTGCAGAATGCTGTATGAGCCCATGCTACATTATCATACCTGCAATTTAAGATTCAAGAATTGTATCCATGACCCCTAACTGTATCCTTTTTAATTGCTTGTGTTTCCATAAATGATGTATTCGAAATATCTTCTGTAGTAGCTCAATGTCTCCCTGAGGTGAAAGAAACAACACCTCATCTTCAAGGAATGCTTTCCCGCCAGTGTCTCACTCAGTGTCTGCAGGGCATCCGGATGAAGGAATGACCTAATACATACAAAGACACATGCACATACACTCCTTTTTGTATTTATTTCTCCTGCTGGTCATGACAATATCAGGTTGTGCCGGCCTTACACCAAATGACTTTTCAAATGATTTCACTGTCGCAGACAAATTTCCAATGTTGGAATAAAATCATGAGACTTTTGCTAGAGTTGTGGCAAGCTCCCATGATCTTTGGGATCATGGTTTGGTCGTCATAAAAGTCAGTCGGTCTTTTTCTTGTCTTGATGCTCCAATAAAATCAAACCAACAATGTTATCATTATATCATGCAAATAGTGAAGTTCAATGATGTGAACATTGTCAACAACCAATAGGTGCACTTTCTCCAGCACCAAACAGGTTTAGTAATCTTAGGCTACATCCACATTGTCCACTGTGTTTTCATTTTAAAATTGACTTTTTGAAAACGAAAACAATCTCTGTCCAGAGAAGCGTTTTAGTACCGTATCAGAAATATTCATGGACGTCTAAGTTAAAAATACACAAAATACTACGGAGGAAGAACAACAATGGTGAAAAAAGTGAGACCAGAGATTTCTTTGCTTGGACCGACGACGAGGTGGAACTGTTACTGAAAGTAACAAGAGTATAAGGCAGTAAAATCAGCAGAAAACATGTATTGGGAGTCATTGCAAAACAAATATGCCGACATATTGGAGCGGCACCAGAAGTATTATCCATCGGCTGAGGAAGCCATGGCAACGGAAAAGGTGCACCCACAAAATAAGTATTAAATCACGAAAGGTACGTAGGTCTAGCTATACTGTTTTAGCTTGACACATGGGTGTCTGCGTCATCATTTCCAAATGTCTCCGTTTCCGCCCATCCAGAGTGAAATGCAACCCTGGAGCTTTCAAACTAAAACGGGGTCAGCAGCATTTCCAAACGTCTCCATTTTAGTGGCCCGGAAATGCCAGAGTAGTTTGGGCGCCAACTGTGACTAAACGTGTTGTGACTTATGACTTATTGTTTTTAGATGTGAGAGAGGGTGTCAGACTTTAGTCTTTTCAACGTCTTCTAGTGTATGGTAGGCATTACTCATTACACACGGACAGACAGCTGATGGGACAAATATTCTATCAAGACAGCGCAGTACTATAAGACTTCTTAAGATACAAAAGGAATATTCATTTAAACTGTTGTGACAACTGCCACCAAGCTCACAGTCTGTAGCACAAATCAACTCTTACTCTATTATTTTATCACATAGATCAGCAGTGTAATTTCTGACAGCAGCTTTGAACTGCCGAAAGCAGTATTTTGGCTGAAACCTTTTTTGAAAAGCTGATGGGCCTCTTTGGGCATCATCATGAGGAAAATAAATGAACTATATGTCAGAGGATAAACTGCACTGGTAAATCAGTTTCTCTGGCATGTAGTCATGGAATTATTGAAAAACATTCCAGTACTGTCTGATTCACCACCAGCCCTGCTTATATCATTCTCCATGTGGATTTGTTACTCTTCTTGTAAATATGATACAAAACACAACATTCTCTGTTGGCCTGTGCAAACACCTCTTACAGTGCACGCAAATGAACAGCAGAGCGCACTGTGCTTGTATGTTCTGCAAAGGAAGGCTCTGTATTTACCTTGAGTGTTAGTTGCCACAGTACGAGTGGACTCAAGAAACTGCTGTTTACAGCTTAACCTCACAACCAACCCTGAGCATTACTATTAATCCAGACTGAAGTGTTACAACTGAGGCACGTTTACTGTAGCCAGTGGTGCAATACAAACCAGGTGTGCTCGTAGTGGGTGAGAATAATGCCAATTATCTCAAAATGTCATTAATCGGCCTGATTAATCAGTCGACGCCTACTTTGTACTGAGGAGCTGGCAGGGTAAAATCTGTTTAATGTACGGTTGAACCGATTTAGACATTTTCGTTCTCAAACACAGCTATGTACACATACACAGTAATGTCTAGATAATTTTAGATTTGCAGTCTATATGTGAAAGGAGCTTTGTACAGTAGTCTTTAGCCCCAGCCGACGTTATGACCGTCGCTACCACATATGACATGTAGACAGACTTTGACGTGTAAAAACAGCACACCTTTTTAACATGTCAGGTTACCTGTAAACAATGTGAGAACTTGGAAAGAGATGCATCATGTCTGTGCTGTTTTACATGTGAAAGAAAGAAGCATCTTTTATTGCGCTCTGGTCACTGGTCAGCAGACGCTGTGTGAAGGAGGGAGGAGGAGATGACAGAGGAGCTCACGCTGATGTGCTCTTGGCACCGTTTTAATTAAACGTGAATCGGTTGAATCAGTACTTGGCAGTCCCGACGTAATTCGGTCAGTACTCTTAAAAGTACAGAGTTTGGTACCTAACCCCACTGGTCAGAACAAGGAAAAGATAGCCCACTGATATTCTCAGACTCTGGTTCTGGAGGATCTGGAGTCTCAACCAAGAGTTTAGAGTCATCACTAACTAACTGCCAGTAAAGAAGGAAAGGAATGGGTTGTCAAAATAAATGAAAGAAGGTATTGACATTGAATATCGGGCCGATACTGACTCAAATAGTTGGATTGAGTATCAGTGACAATGGAGCCGATCTATTCAATTCACTTCTATGCACGTATCAATCGTCAGCAGTGCGCTGGTGGAAGACAGCACGGCTGGGAGAAAAACAACAAACATGGCTGCCGAGATATTTCTTCTGAGACATGTAAATAACTAAATCTGCCATTTTGGGCGAACAGAAGTCTTGAAAATATTATCAAGAACATAGATTTATGTAACTTTGATGGTAAAACGTGAAGTTTGATCACTCGTTTCACCACAAATTGTGCCGGATGTGTTACAGATGCGAGGGGTGTTTGGGTGTCATTAGAAAGGTCCACCTTTCTAATTTGTAGCTTTTGACGATATCCTGCATGTCTCTGTGTGTGCTCTATTTAGTTTCGAGATGCATTCAGGTGTCTTTGAAATTGTGGGAAATCTAGTTTTTGGCAATTATTGCTTGTCCATATCTTATGGTCCATAAAGACGGAACAGAAACTTATTACAGATATTTTTATCACAACTTGCTCTTATATATACGACATATATAATCTTCTTCGTGATTATGAAAAAGTGATTTTTCCTAACCACACCATGTGTTGCCCTCGGTACCGGGGCCCATCGCTAACTATCGGATCTGTACTCGGTATCAGCCGATACACAAAGACCAGGGATCGGTATCTGAACAGAAAAAGTCAGATCGATGCATCTCTACTATTGTCACTACAGAAGCAAAATGACCATTATACCAACTCCATCCACTATACACAAAACTAGCTGTCCTTTTTATCAGCACAGCTCCCTTGGTGCTGAAAGGACAGCGGCTGACTCAACTGTCATGATCTTCACTGTCTTAATATGAGGTTTATCACCAAAACTACCGATCAGATCAATAGAAAACAAACACACATTGATTTTGAAGCTGCAGTGAAAGTGATGCATCGTTGTAGATGTAGTTCACAAGTTCATAGAAGGTGGGAAATCTGCGTGATTTGAATGACTCCCTGTGGGGATTGTGCTTCACTCAAGTCGGTGTGAACTGACACATTTGCAGAAATAGAAGTTGGTTGCGTGAGAGGAACGACTGACAGACAGCCTAAACACTCCAGAAGCACTTAAAATGTTGTCAGTGCGTTGCTCATAAGAGAGGGGAGCTCAATGGAGACAACTTGAAAGGGGAAAGACAGATAAAAAAAAGAGGGAACGGGGAAGAAAGCCGACATGTTGAGACGAGCCAAAATGTTGAACTTCCCCATTAAAACCACTGACATGTAGACATGCAGGTTTAGTTTTCGTGTTTTGTAACTGTTTAGTTGTTTACAAGGTATGACGGACAGCCTCTCAAGAGCTGCTGGTGTTATTGACTGTTGTATCCGCCTTTTGTCCGAGGTGTTTCATTCCTTTATTGACACATTTGGCTAAATTCACGCTTGGCGTGCAAAGCGTTCTCAAAGCAACTGCTATCAATTTAGTTCGACGCACTTCTATCAAATTATAAAACAATTTATCGCCTCTCTGAAGATGTAATGTTCTATGAATTACACCGCCGTGACGCAAATGGCAGCTCGGCAGCGCCCGTATCAATCAGGAATTCGGAGAAAGCACTCAGAGGTTGGAGTTCTTTCTCTTTTCACGCGAGGCCGGTTTTTTGAGAGAGACCTTCGGGCCATCCCTCCCTCTTTATCCTCATCATCCTCATCTGCCGACTTCTGTTCATCCAAAATTCCAATGAGATCTTCAAAAAGTTAAGAACATTCCTCTCTGTGTGGCCAATCATCATGGTCTGGTAGTGGTTGTGACCGGCGCTGAAGTGCCAAGAAACAACAGTGAAGGGTTTGTCGGTGATCTGTTGTTGTTGTTGCGTTGCTGGTCTCTTTGCCTTTTATTCAATGGAAAGGTAGGTCCAGATGTTATTTGTTAAGGCTTTTCCTGCCAATTGTATGTGTGTGCGTACGTGTGTGTGTTTGTGCGTGTAGCTGCCAATTACAGCTAGTTACAAGGAAGCTGTCTGCTTTAACAGAAGTGGATGAATTCCCAGGAAGCCCCTAGTGAAACCTGTTATAGGATGGAGAGAGGAGAACATTTAGGCTGAAGTGTTTCCCTTTACAGGCAGCATCTGTGTGTTCGTGTATAATCGTGTGTGTGTGTGTGTGTGCGTGTGCGGCGGCACTGTAAATTTCCCATTAACTCTCCCACTCTTTGCCTCGCTCTCGCCTTGCCCCCTCCTCTCAGTTCATCGGGTTCATGATACGAGCCTCTCCAAAGCTGACTTCTGCTTTAGTGGATGACTGCCTTCACTGTAAAACACAGTGCTATCATAGCAGGAGAAAAAAAAAGAAAACATTTCAATAATTAGGCTCCAGTTTGCATTCACGTTTGGTAGGGATGCACCGATGTTTAAAATAATAATTTTGCCGATGTGTTTCGTGCGGCGCCTTCACACGGGATAAGCAAAGTCTGTGTTTTACTTGAATTTACTGACATCATCCCCCAGATATGATGTTAAGAGCACATTTCATTTCCTATACAGTTTTCACAATAAAAGCCCTGATTTTGTTGTTCTAAAGCTTTTATTGTGAAGCAGCAAACTCTTAACACACGACTCCTGAAAACAATAAAATACAGCAGATGTCTGAAAGT